>JAQFZE010002745.1:0-13903 GCA_034695245.1 Dicyrtomina saundersi | reverse complement strand
CGTGTGAATTTATCTGTCGTGTTTATAGAGTTCTTTGAATTATTCGATTATTGTACAAATGAAATCATCTTACACTGGATATAGAAATCCACACCGAAGTATAGGTATTCCGAATAATTATGTACGTAATTGAATTGTGATACCACATAATATGATAATATGCACTAACCAATACAGATGCTGTATTGATAAGTCTGCCCTGTGTCTCTGACTATGAAACCGATGTATGACACCAGTGTAAAGTGAATTTGAGGTTTGAGCCGAAGCCGAATGTAGGGATATGTATAGTACTATATTTCATTAATTAATGATCATAAATTGTTATAGCAAAGTAACAAGGGGGTAAATGAGTATGAAAGATGTGCATATGTTAATCAAGGATGCTCCGACAATACCAATTTTGAAACCATGTTTCAATATCAAAGTTTAGTAACTACATAATTATATCAGTATAATAATATTATGGTTGCATATTACATAAATGCTCACTATCGTTGTAGTTGTAGTTGTTGGGATATCAGTATTCTCAGTATTGGCTATATTGGCAAGGAAGATACACGTAATATTGAAAAGTCGGTTTGGTTTTGCTACAGAATAATGCAGATACAGATAGAACACAACCTTACATTTGCAAAGTGTTGTTTACTCATCGCTATCTCGCCGTATCTGGGATTTTAGGATAGGCTACATTTATACAGACTACAGAAGATAAAACACCTGGTATATATAGACTCCAGCGGATGAGGAGTATATATGCAGATATTATATTCCTTCCCATCTACCTCATAAACATGTCAAGGTATTATATGCAGCAAAGCATTAAAAAAACATTCCACCAACTTGACGTCAAAATATTTTAGACACAAGATAACCAGACAAATGTCCTGTTATCAAATATGTATTTTTTATTAATCATCAAGCCTTCCAAGCTTCGAGCCTATTTATATGTAGGATCGAGCTAACGTTTACAGTGCCTATTTGAGAAGCAGAGCACAATTGACTTGGATCCCCACTACTTTTGGACCTGGATCGAGACGAGAGTATTTCCAATTATAGTGACGAGTGTCGATACTCTCTGCCCTCTCGTCCCCGTATTTCTTCCAGTATTAAAAATTGAAACAGAAAAGACTATCTCTTACTTATATTCTTTGAGTGATTTACCTGATTTATAAACATTTCGTTTAACTCATCAGAATATTAAAATTAACTGACGACACCATGGATTACTCCATTTTCACCATTTTACTTACAGCAGTGCTTGGTAAATTTTTTTTAAAGTGGTTTATTTTGAATAATTTGTGTTTGCTATAAATCTAAATCCCAAAACATAATTCCTAAGTGCACATTTAAGAAATATAACAAATTAACTAAGGCAGAAGAATTTTTTTCTATAGACCGGTTTGGACTACAGCCCTACATACTATCCTATATATTTAATGCTGTAAAGCAAGCACACAGTTATGGATGTGTAAATAGACAATTTATTAATGGGGAAGCAAAGACACACAAAGCTGCCCTATAACATAACCAATGAAAACTTTGTACATTAAAAGCAAATAGCAAAAATTGTTATAATTATATGGAGCCATGTGATTTCATATCTAGCCAAGCTCTCTGCGCTTATTATATTAGGGTTAGGTCAGTGAAATGAGCAGAAATCGAAAATTGGAAATGGGTACAGAACTATTAGACACTTTTCCCTGCAGGTACGACAGAAGTCTCCATTATATGCAACTTTTGGAGCTGCCAATCAGGATTTCTTAGCACTTCAAAAAAATGTCACTGGAATTTGTAATAGACAGGTCGCTGGCGTATACAGATAGATATCTAAAATAAATTATGTTTCAAATGTTTCCTTTTTTTCAAATCCTTTGCTTTGTAGGACTCTCTGTGGCAGCTCCAGACGAGCGGATGCTCACCCCAGGAGCAGTTGATGTTACGAGAACGCTTACTGAACATTTTGAAAAAGGGCCCTTTAGCGTAAGTCGACACCCAGTGAGTGGTTCACAAGGAAGGAGTGATATGCAAACCTTCATTAGAAGGGAGTTGAAAATTCTTCAAGTTCGAGGGGAAGGGCTATTCAATGCTACCATCGAAGAAATTAAGTTCAACACAACTATTCTGTATAAAGGCGAACATACTAATATCACAGCAACAAATCTGATTCTTGTATTCCCTGGAGAAGTGAATACCTCTGATGATGAGCCTCTCATGCTCCTCTCCAATTACGATACCGGTGAGCGTTTAAGTTCATTTTCCATGTTCAAGTAGTGGATTCCAGCTATACTCATTAGATCAAAAACTGTAAATGTGTGCTTATTTCCAAGTTATTATATGGAGTGTACAGGAATGGTTTTTGCATTTCACAAGGAAGTTTAAGCGGGTTAAACGCAGTTTTTGCGAGACTTCTGAGTGAAAACTCATCGGTTTGATGATGCGAAATTTTGGGAATGTTACCTAACTAGTATGACTGAATTTATTTCACTAGATGAAAATACAAATTTTATCAACGAGGGGTCAGGAGTCGCAGCGATGCTCGTCATTGCCGAGGGTATCGTCGCAGAATTAACTATAAAGAAGAAAATGCTCCAACACTCCCTAATTTTTGCATTTACCGACATCGCTTTCGAGAAATACGTGAGAATTTAAGTTATTGTTTTCGATTAATCTGATGGCGACGTATATATAAATACAACCTAAAAAGGAAACTTTTAATAGTAAAACAAATGGGATATGTTTTGTTTTTTATAGAGTTTTCATCATGCGCCAGAGGGGATAACTGGAGCAACACAGGTAGCCAAATCGTGGTTACCCCAGTATATGGCCCACCGAAATACCTTCACGGGAGCCATTATTCTTGACAATATTATGAACTACAATGGCAGTGCAAATTCTCAGTACACCAGTGGCCTTGGGTTTGATAGAGTAAGATATTTATTTTTTAATATTAATTTTTAAATTGCAATAATTGACCGTCTGGAGAAAAGTTTTATCGACACTACACTCCTATTTGTTAAGGGCTTGCAATAATAATATTTTAATCAAAATATGATTTTTCAGTCATTCGAAGATGCCTACAAGAAAATGTCAGATTCCAATTTCGCAGCTAATTTCTTAGCTCTAGTTCAAAGAGATGATCACTTGGACAATCCTCTCGCTAAAAAAATCGAAGACGGATGGAGAAACTCGAAGAAAGAAGTTAAAGCTATCAATGGAACACATGAACACGGTCATAGTTCCCAAATTGACCCACTACTTATTTCATTTGCTATCACTACCGATACTTTTCCTGGTACTGAGTCCCTAACTCACTTCCTAAAATCGGAACAAACAGCTTTCTGGAATCATCATGTCGAACGTGCTGGAAAACTATACCCTGCTGTGACACTCACAGACACAAGTACAACTAATGCCACACTATCCAACCATTTTATATTTTACTTTTTATTGGAAAATATCATAACTGCCTAATGCCTATATACTAAGCATTATTACACAGCTTTGGGACTCCTTAAGTCACTAAATGCAGACAGGTACTTAAATTGGAATATTCATTGTTAATTTGCTTTTGTAATGTATAGGATTCTTTCGGGGCGATACATGTCGCTTATCCTGTGACCTCCGTGAGATGACAACGAAGCCAAAGTTAGCATTCGCTAAACGAACCATAGATACACTCATCTCTGTCACTCTACAAGCACAAACAGGTGAGATATTTCCTTCTACTTCTACTGCCTATAATTTATACAGACAAGTAGAAACTATATTCTCGTTTAATAAATGATACAGCACGTGGGTCTTAAAATAAAAACGATATCGTATCACGTTTTGATCCTTTTAATTGGAGGGGGTACTAATTTATTATTTTTTATGGCATTCACAGATACAGATGGAGCGTCCGCGGCCCAGACTTCGAGCATCATTATCTTCAGCTCCATTATAATTGCATTTATCACAAATAAATTGTTTTAAGTAATGCAATCTTAGAAATGTAAAAATGGTGTGATATAGCTTTAAATGTATGACGTGTTATTTGCCAAAAACATTAAGTGTTCAATTCGATTGCAGTCAGGACGAATGAAAAAAAAAAATTTCAAACTTTAAATAGTTGAGTATTCAAGTGGTATAAAGTCTCTCAAAATTATTTTCGACGGCATAATATAATTACTGCAAATAAAAAGCGCAAAGCACAAACTAACTTACGTGCATATAAAAGAAAGATTAAAATTAACTATAGGTAGGACTCTGGTAGGTACTAATCACCAATCAATCGACAGTACCACGGTATCACCTATTAATTGCATAACATACTATGTCTAGTCGTAAGAAGGCAAGCTACCTTGATTTAGTTCATCATGTTGCACATTAGTTTTTTTCAAGTTTGATAACTTTGATTACTAATGTAATGGGAAAATGGCAATGTCTAAGTAGCACATGTGGGTATAAATATAAAGCATATATAATATTATGATTGTTAACACTATACTTATGCACAAATTTTTATTAAAATCACTGCAGACAAACATTAACAACTTAAATATCTGTAAGCACACACCGTCAACGACAACACACTAGTATGCCAAGTACCAAGTACATACATATTTATACAAAAGTGTTGGTGTACATCATTTTGCAATTTGCAATCGGTTAATGAATTAAGTATTCAGATTGACTTGGAAACGCAACGGGGTATTTAATGACGATGTTGACAATTACTTGAATACTACTACTGTAATAAATTCGTAGTAAAGTTAGTGTTAGCGTTGGTATGCAGGAACAAGTATTTACAAGGTGAAAATTAAGTAATTAAATACAGAAACGACACCCGACAGAAACAGAAACGTATTTGTTCAAGGCAACTTTTTATAATTTAGTAAATTGGATTTTGTTAAAGAATTCTCACACTCTTCCTACCCTCCGGAGAGGCATCTACAGTCAACATTGGAAGTTTAGGTCGTGTATCCTGAAAGGCGCTTGAATTTATTAAACCTCGAAAAACTTGAAGAAAAAGTGCGCCAACATTGATCTAACTTGCTCACATTAAATATCTCAACATGGCGGTGAGTGTGCATTCAAAATTTGTAGTTCGAAATTTAGCAATTTAGCTTAGTAAAACTAAACTAATACCCAAATTTTGTGTTTTAAAATTTACAGACTTCATCCGTTACCGTTCCTGAGCAACGTGAAGTGACATACTTGGAAAGATGTGGAGCACATTCTCATATCCGCGGATTGGGTCTCGACGATGCTCTCGAACCTCGTCAGGTCGGTCATATAATTATTTTGAATAATATTTTTACCCTAATTATATCGAACTCAACTAAGTTTTTCATTTTAATAATGGTTAAAAGCATATTCAACAACTTTTAATCATGTTTTAATACAACTTTAAAATTCCAATGTGCACATACTCCTGTCCCAAATCATATTCAAATTGTTGGTCTGATCGGTGTGTGTATTAGATTTGTTGTTGGTAGATTAATATGCTTTCAAATTAAATTGGTTCGTATTTTTATGCATAAACCTATGCTTTAATTTGGCTAATATATGAACCTCTTTAGTTTTATCCAGTGTGAAAACATTTGGAATTCATGATGTCAGCTCCTTAAATGTGGACAGCTACTAATGTTGAATGTACAACAAGGGTGTAAACAGGGATTTATTGAGTTGCCTGTTTTTATTTTCAGACTTCGCAAGGTATGGTTGGGCAAGCCCAGGCCCGTCGAGCGGCAGGGATAGTGCTCGAAATGATAAAAGATGGTAAAATTGCTGGTCGAGCAATTCTTTTGGCGGGTCAGCCTGGCACAGGAAAAACTGCAATTGCTATGGGAATGTCACGAGCTCTTGGCCAAGATACACCATTCACTAACATGGCAGCTTCTGAAATTTATTCCTTAGAAATGAGTAAAACTGAAGCATTGACTCAAGCTATTAGAAAATCAATTGGCGTTCGCATTAAGTAAGTGAACCTTCATGGTAAATAAATTAAGATATTCTTGGATTTGTTCTCGTGGGTATATGTAATATAATGTTTGACTCGTAGAGAGGAGACTGAAATAATAGAAGGCGAAGTTGTCGAAGTCATGGTAGATAGCCCTGCGTCGGGTAGTGGACAGAAAATTGGTAAACTTACATTAAAAACGACGGAAATGGAAACCATCTATGACCTAGGAACGAAAATGATCGACTGCATTATGAAAGAAAAAGTAATTTAAATACGTCTCCACGCATTTCATAGACAAGTACTCCATATATGACACTGCTGTTCTTGCGTGCAATAATAACGTTAATATGTTTATTATTTGTCAATAGATACAAGCTGGGGATGTAATAACTATTGATAAAGCTACAGGTAAAGTAACCAAACTTGGTCGCTCATTTGCCCGTGCTCGAGATTACGATGCTACAGGAGCTCAGACTCGGTAAGGGAAAATAATATTCTATCCGCATTATTTATTTTTTGTCTCTGAAAACATTAATTTGTATTTGAGCTAAAATGTTGCATCGCCAGTAATTTGCTTCATGTTTGGTGTAGTTATGTACAGTGCCCTGAAGGAGAATTGCAAAAACGAAAGGAAGTCGTTCACACGGTCAGTCTGCATGAAATCGACGTGATCAACTCGAGGACTCAAGGTTTTCTAGCTTTGTTTTCGGGAGATACCGGTGAAATTAAAGGTGAAGTTCGGGATCAAATTAACGCCAAAGTTGCTGAATGGCGTGAGGAAGGCAAATCAGAAATTGCACCTGGTGTATTGTTTATTGATGAGGTGTGTACATCATTCGAGAAATTGAAGCTATCGTAACAAAAGTTAATTTTATCTATTTTCGATTCTAGTAAAATAATAATTTAATTATTTTTTGTGTAAAAAGGCACATATGTTGGATATTGAATGTTTCTCATTCTTAAACCGGGCCTTGGAACATGAAATGTCACCTGTAATTATTATGGCAACCAATCGGGGTATCACTCGAATCCGTGGTACGAACTACCAGTCACCTCATGGAATTCCAATTGATCTATTAGATCGAATGATAATTATCAAGACAGCTCCATACGACGAAAAAGAGTTAAAGGCAATTCTTAAAATTCGTTGTGAAGAAGAAGACTGTGAGGTTCCTTCGGATGGCTTGGCTGTACTTACGCGTATTGCAATGGACACGTCTTTACGCTATGCAATACAGCTTATCACAACTGCGGGAGTGTTGGCACGTCGAAGGAAATCTCATGAGGTTACTGATTTTTATTAATTGTAGCATTTGATCTGTGTACTACGTGTACGATGTGAAATATTTGGAAGATCCCATGGTAATGCGTTTGACTGTTCGGTTACATTACTTATTAATTATACCTGCTGCTTAGGTTGCAATTGAGGACATAAGAAAAGTGTATTCCCTTTTTCTGGATGAGCATCGATCGACTCAGTATTTGAATGAATACCAGAATGAATTTATGTTCAGCGAAGTTACTCCCGTGGTTAGCGGCGGGGCAGGGGATGGTTCCTCGAAGTCAGTGGTTCAACCAATGGATGTTTCAACCGCTGTTACTACTTCGTAATAAGTTTATGTGTGTGTGTCAGAGTAGAGTAAGTTTCTTCGTGCAGCATTTTTATATTATTTCAACGATTTATTCCAATCATTTATTGAGTATAACAACCACTATCTTCAATTGTATGTATAATAGTTAATTCGAAAATTTCTTATTGCACTGTAATCTCTGCATTTGTATAAAGACTTGAATTATTTTACCTTTTCTGAAACTTATATTTATATTACTTCCATTTTCTACTTATATTTTATTAAGAACGTTTCGTTGCTTATTTCTTCGTCTCTGTATTTTTACATGAAATCATTTGTATCCACATTCAACCAAATTAAAATTATATTCCACGGACATCAATGTTGACTGGTATTATTTTTGTCACTTTCCTGGCTATTCGTATCTTCTTCTGATCCGTCTAAGGCTTCGACCAAACTTAGCCTGTATTTCATTTGTTGGGTTAGTGGTGGAACAACTGATCGAGGAACAAGAAATGTTGACAAGTTGAACAAATCCAGAAACACCTTGTAACGGTCACTGAAACAGATTATACCGGGTTTCGAAATTATTTATTATCTCAAAAATTTTGAAAGACAGGCACAAACAGCGTTAGTTTTGAGCACACATTATGTATTTTCATTTTAAAATTAAATCTCAAAAACCTTAAAGTGGAGCGAAGATAGTGATATCCGGACGAACCACCAGTCCCTAGTTGTTGGGATCCTAGCATGCGTTGCACCAACATAACGTGATTGTCTAAAAACGATAGGGTAAAATTAGGTTTTGTAAATTCTGCATCCTACAGCATTTCACATGCAGTTGTTTAAAACATTGCTGTTAAAGTATTAATAAATAGGTAATTTACATCGCCATTTAGTTATCAGGGAATCGATATCCATAAGAGAGATGAGAAGCTGATGTGGCTGATTAAATCTCGGTTCATCTCTGTAAAAGGTAATTAAAATTGCTCCTCGTAGCGATTTGTGCGAAAATCGACGATCACCTCTCTTAACATAAGCATCGTGAGTTTTTTCATCAAAAATAGATTCAAACTGGTCTCGCCTCTTCTTAACATTATTCAGCAGAGTCGCCCGCGCTGATTCGTTCCTTTCTTTCTATATATTGTAATATTGGCAATTTATGTGAGCATCAGATTAAGGATACCACGTATCTCATATACTACTCCAGTGGAAATATCTGTGTTATTCCTATTTTACCTAATTATATTACACGTTGTCAGTGGTTTTTTTTTGTGATTTCTCAAATTAGTTTACCTGAGCATTTTTCTCGTCCTCCTCTAGCATGGATTTAACTACTGATTCGTATTTTTGCCAGAAATTGAAGCCTGTTTCTTCAAGACCAGGTGTCCGCTCCAACCATCTACATGATGTATCAACTGATTAATTTTGTACTATGTGCATTCATGCATCAAAATATTTGGTACGGATAAAAGTGTTTATGCCTCCAGTACTTATAGTTCTAACAAATCTCTACAAAAGCCAACCAAAGATTAAAATCACCGTACCTTTGCACCAAATCACATAGCGATGGTTCAGTTTCTGAATCTTTCAGTTGTTGTGCAGATGGACCATTTGCAAAAACGTTTTGGTAGTGAGCTTGATTGTAGCGAGCACGGTTTTCCTATTGTAGAAATAATTAATTAAAAATTCTTATTTTTATAATTGTTTCCAAGTTTCATACATATGGCTTCTTCTCTGTTCCCTATTTTTTTCTTGAGAAATTATTTTTATTAAATGCGCATATGAATAAATATTCTACGCTACCGATGTGTAATAAATTAGGTATGCCGTATTTTCTAATAATTGTACACAGGCGACGGGCCCATAATAGTACACGGGCCTGACAGGTAGAAATTGAATAGTACACGAGTCTACTAACACACGATTATATGGCTGTACACATGCCTGCAATAGTATGTATGTACAATTTGAATATTGCACGAGTGTACTATTGTAGGAAATACGGTACTACACATTCAGTGCACTGGAACTGGAATGATCAAAAAAGTTCCAAACTATATGTCTAACTGTATAGCGATATAAGTTTTATCAAATTACTAAGAACTTAAAGTTCGTAAACCTATGGTCCGTGGCCGTGGTATAGCTGTATGCACAACTAACTGTAGGTGGAAGTAACTATTTACATTATGCAGGGCTAGGTGTGAAAACTACAGTTAGTTTATTTTATGTCATACTGCTTCCTAGATATTAATATTTCATACTTCTAGGAATAATGATATATCTCTAATGGGCATACATGTGTACATTTTTACTATTTTACTGATGTACAAAACTAAAATGTCAAGAGATCAGATAATGCCCAGGCTTTCGGCATTTGTTCTTTGCTACTTACGCTATTAACCGTGAAATTGTAAACAACTTTGTGTTTGGTTTTTGTACCATGTGTGCATTCTTCTGTGATATTAAAAATATTATAGGTTTACCTGTCGAACGCCTAGTTTATTTTCCAATAACCGGAACTGCAGTGACTGAAAGCCTGAAGCAGGTGATAAATAGTGCCGAAATTCCATGAAATCCAACGGCGTCATGGTTTCCAGAATCATGACTTGATCCACAAGCAACTATATATACATGAAATGATGAGATCAAGGTATGAGATACTTTCAGGATTTAATATTCAGTTTCTTGATCATGCATGATGATGGCAAGTAAACTTTTCTGTGTCATTATTTTTTCCCCACGATTCGGTTCCAGCAAAATCATTAAATCGTCGGGGAATAAGAACCCACCATGAATAAAGAAAAGCTTACTTCCATGCCATATGGCATAAACTGTATTATGGATAGTTGAGTTCACTATGGAGAAAGTATAATATTATTGTATAAAAAAGCTAAAGTAGACTGTCATACTTTCAGTATAAGAACACAGCGTTGAGTTCGTTTCAATATTTCCAGCATTCGACGTTCATCCAATTCTGCTTTCTCAAACAGTTGTCGTATGGAGTCAAGCTCGAAGAGAATTTGTTTGAACCAGAGCTCGTAGGCTGAAATAAAAAACGATAATAAATTATAATAAACTAACTATGCATTTAAGTTTCTTTTTAGATGGCTTTCAAGGTACTTATTGTGATTGATTATTGATTGCCTTTGAAATTTAGACTTAAACTTATGCTAATAATTGTAAGTACTGAATTTTGCACCTCACCCCTGGCAAACAAAAATGTGGATAAAATGCATCATCTCATTGCATTGATTCATCGAGTGCAATCCACTACTTTTTTTCCATTATTAATTGTCATTGTTCGCAGTATCAATAGGGGAATATTGTAATTTGATTACGGTAACCGCAGTATATTCAGTTTACATACTCTGCTATATGTAATAGTGAAATCTTAGTTTCTTTTGATATAAGTTGCGTTAATTAATATGGAGCGAATTTATTTTACACAGTCCAAAGTAAAAAAGAAAAAGCTACAGCTAATCAGGCGTTGTAGACGAATGAATGATGAATTATGTTGCACGTTGAATAATAATTACAGTTTTGCAGATATATTAAAGTTGCTTCCTTCCTTGCAGGCAGTAAATTGATACAGCCTCGTATGACGATAGAAGATGATATGTCTAAATAATGAGCATGACGCCTAGGCTACTGCCATGGCGTAGTAGTAGTAGTCATTAGCGAAGGCGCCGTCATATTAATCAGAATTACAGAATCACAAGTCAGAAGAATTTCGCAAGAATGTTTAGAGATCTCTATGGCGCACATCCCTTTGAGTTTTGAGTCTGAAATTTCTATATGACGCCTGTCCTATCGCATTAATGACATTTTGTGATGGTTCTAGCAAGATAAGAATGGACATTTTGTAAAAAAAAAAGGAATTAATTACATGATTACTCACAACTCACAAATTGGTAGGCTCAGTCTCAAGTGGTCGGAAACTTCAGTAAAAATGTACACAATAAATGCTAATGTTTACCATGGAGGTCGTCAAATCCAATTCAAATGAACATCAAAGCAAGCGCTCCCTACTACATATAGCATGTTCCACCGTCTATCTATTTACCATATAAAATTCCTCCTGCACTCTTTTGCCTCACGTAATTTCCTCCACTTTTACCACGACATAGTTTTCATATTAAGGTACGCATGCATGTACTTTGTATAATTACACCTAATCACTAATCGTGTAACCATCATTAATGCACTTGTCATTGTTTTGGAAGTCTGTGAAAATGACAAATTAAAATAGCTTATACTACACTATATGAAATCGAAACCGAACAAAATGACGCGGAGTACATGAATTAAAATTAAAGTAGTAATAATTATTATTACATACTAACTATAATGTCGTATGCAAGTGGTTTCTTCTGCATTGTTTACAGTGACAACGATAACGATAACGAAGCGGGATACGATATTAATGTAAGAAAATAATATCTAACATACTAGCTAAATTAAAAAAGATGATGAAAGCAAAGTCAGTCGGTATTAGATTACATGGCATATAGCGCTTATAAGTACTCACTCAAAGGCAGTCAGTCAGTTCAATGGTATCAACATGAACTAGATTTATTTGGCAGGTCTACGTTAGCCGAATCATGGTCGCTTATTTGCTTTTGAGTTGCTTCGTTATAACCTCTTGGCTATAAAATACCTACATATAGTAGCAGTAAGTACAAATGTCAACATGATGCAATCAAAGGAAGCGAATTCATGGGCTTGTTTTATATGATTTTGAGTTCACCATCGTATTTTGTGGAGGTATACAGTTACATCAAATTAAGTCATACTTTTGACGATTATTGTAAGATGGTTAGATTCGCACATGTAATATCGTTAGGATATGTCCATGCAAAGCACACTCCTCTGTTCTACGTCTTACACTATATTTACCTTAAAATAACTTTATGGCTGGAAACTTAATATGAAACCTACTTATTGCCTTAACGTTATACATACATTCTTAAAAAATGTAAGAAAAAAAATCAGCCGATTTATATAGTAGTGCATACAGAAATAAATTTTTAAATTTACTACTTTATACCTTCTATTATGCATTATCTAGTTTTATAATAATTAGAAATTAGAATGATAAAAGGCTAAAACAGGTATATTACATTACCACTAACGAAACTAATGCCAATTTTTTGGCAAAATTAAGTAGAAGACTAAATTATTTTTAATAAAAAGCGCATTTATTACATAAAATTATAGCGTGTAAATTTGTTTTAGCAGATCTATATGCGCCTAGTAAAGCGATTAAGCTACTATATTATTCAGTTCCAGTCATGCCATGTTATTTTATTGTTATTACGTAGCCGTACTTAATCTATGTATAGGGAAAACAATCTACGTCTGTGTCTCTGTGTTTATAAAATAACAACGTGCTGCTTACCTTGATGCGTAATAATGAAGAGATGCTCGTCGTGAACATGGTTATTGCGTGCAGTGCTCACCATTCGCTGGGCATCCAGTACTTTGTCCAGTTGAAGGTACTCTCCATATAAAAGGCCATCATTCACCTCTGCCATATTGCAGCCGAACTGGGCCATGTCACTACTAAAATAATTCGGGAAAAACAAACAAAATGAAATTATTTACAATTTTTTGGGGGGACGGAATACAGGGTTAATTTTGTATTATTACTCAACACGTATGGGACACGGATAAAATTAAATATTTGAATTCACTTACTCCATTGGGCAGGACATTTTGCTTTCAATGCTTTCAACTAGCGAGATAATGAAAAAAAAATCTAAAATTTAGCTGAATCAACAAATATTAAATATTAAGATTAAGATTGCGGTTTGTTTGTAATTTTGTGAGACGAAGATCTGTGAAGATGCTGTCTGTGTAGGTATTGACTTGGAAGAAATATTAAGGGAAATAGAAAACTGGTTTTTACTATACAGGAGTAATAGCAGTTAATGTTCACAAGGCGTGTTTTCAGCTGTGTATGAAAATCAAAAATGCGAGTACAAAATCCCTGTCTTTTAGACAGTGTCTTCTACTCTAGATTCTTTCTTTGACGTCTAAGTCGAACTGAAAAGTAGCTCTTGGTAGTTTTGTATTTTGTAGAGATAGTTTTGATGTTTTCTGATTCTGACTCTGATTATGTTTCTGATGAGTCTTTGACAGCAAGTTCAAATCAACCTTTTGTCGTGTATGCCTGATGTAGATACATTGAGCCGATCGAATTAATATATGTCTAGTGTAATTGATCGCGGAGCACGCAGTATGAGCATTTAATAATTATTATGGAAGAGCTGGAAAAACTTCTTTCCGTTCAAGCACAATTTTTAGCATTAATGACTACAACAAGGGTCTACTGAGGCTTCCATCGTTGCCATAATCAAATCAACTCACTCACACAAGAATATAT
>JAQFZE010002744.1:0-13904 GCA_034695245.1 Dicyrtomina saundersi | reverse complement strand
TAAATCTAAACGGTTATGGAATTTGTAACGCAGCAGGACGCAACTCCCACACAAACGGTCCGCACACGCACCTATATATATGTATATAGTGTGTACTTTTCAGAACAAAAACTTGTACATACTTCCTGTCCACTTTCCCCTCGCACTGTCTCCAAACGCATATATTCTTCTCCCACACCCAAGCGAAGCAGAAGCACAGTTATTCCCACTAAGAATAATACATAGAAACCTTTCTTCATAAAGCACCTGGAATATTTTTTTAAACCTATATATTATCAAAATTCAAAAATAAACCACAAAAAAACGGCTAAAAAATGCAAGTTCCAACAAGTACATTTTATTTCCCAGTATCAGTGATTTTGAAAAAATTACTTTGGTTCCTTTACTCCACAGTCTTACTCTGCCCCACTTTCATTTATCCAGTTGCTCAGTCTTCCCCACGACTTTCACCAGACTTACTAGAAAATTTAAATCGAGTTCGCTTCAAAGAAGTGACCTCAGAAATAATATTTTACCTGCGTAAATATTCCTTGACTGGTCAAATATTTACTCTGGGGTCAGAGCTGGGCTATGAAGGACATCTGGATGGCCAAAAAATTCAAGACTCTTTCATTCCTACTGTTGTCTTTGGTGAGTATTTTTAATGCGGCAAAAAATTCTGTGCTTAAATAATTTTAACAGTGTAATATTAGTTATCATTATTTAATGGCTGAATTGATAATTTTTTTAAGTCTGCATAAGTTAATAATACAATATTTGATTTCAGGTAAACGGCAGTATGGTCATAGCCCGGGTCGTGTAGCCCGACGAATAAATGCTACAATCGCCACCACCCGTCACAACATCCCTAACAACGTTCATATCCGAGCATTTGAACTTCAGCCAAGTAATAATAAAGGACGGCTCACTACAAGAAAACGACGAACTCAAGTCTCTCAATTTAATCCTCAATGGAAAACCGTCTACTCTCTTGCAGTGGGACAGTCAGAATTCTCCACACTGCCGGACCGCTTACGGTTCATGGATTATTTCATCAATTTTGGTTTGAAGACTAATAAATATGATGACTCGGGAGACAGTAGACGGAGTTTTGGAGGGGGAGCCCGTCGTCGGGACCTCCGACATGCTGTCCCACCATCCCATAAACTATTCTACATTCCCAACAATGTCATCAAGATTCAAACTGAGATACAGTACAAGACGAGGACACAATCCCTATCCCTACCTCACCAAAACTGCCAAATAGTAGTACAGAGGAGAGAAGACTTTGAAGATTCCAATAATTATTCTAATCCTCAAGATGTTCTGTCATCCCCTTTTAAAGACGTTCCCTACATAGGCAGCAGTCACAGTGCTACTGGGAGGGAAGCCAATGGAAGCACAATTTTATTAGTACCTGAACCTCATCGACCTCAATTAATGGAAAACTCTAGCAAAGCTCTTTATAACTGTCAAAATAATAATACATTTCTAGATACCACTACCGTACAAAATTCAATAGTAATCATAGTCTACATTTCCTGTGGAGCCTTTTGCATCACAGAGTCGAACATAAATTTTTTGAACTTTGTGACGGCGGCCGACGAGGAGGAGCCGTGTCGAGCTTTGAAGGGGAGCGAGAACTCAAGACTTTCCCCTACCGCCTGTATTCTACACGAAGTGGCAGTGAAGCTCTCCGTAAAGATGAAAAACAATGGGCCAGTCGTCTTCTTCCCTGGGATGATGGAGAGTGACTCTGACTGGTCCAGTAATCCTCACTCAGGCACCGTCGAAATCTTTAAAAGGAACATAGACCTGAAAGTAGCCTCAAGTAACTTGGGCCGGGGCGGGATGTTCTACAATTCCCTCGTGTTCCTGGCCAAGAAACGCTTCTACTCCTGGGACAATTCACTGAGGCCCCTGAGCCTCCTCGGCTGGCTCATCATCGCCATAGTTTGTGGGGCTGTAGCCATCGTTTTTGCCCTCATCAAAGTTGTGACCATGACTAATGTGGACCAACCCTGGTATGACTACGTGGTTCAACAGATGCTGGACATAATGCGGGAGGATCGGGCGGGGAAAAGGAACAAATTTCTTAGCATGCGGAGTGGATCTGAGGAGGCTGACGGTCACGGAGGAGGTGAGAGCGGTGGTGGTCCGAACAGCAATAATTCCAGCTCCAGCTCCAGCAGAGATTCCAGCAGTGATGGTGGTAGTAGTAGTAGTAGAAGTGGGAATAATGGGGCAACGTCTGTGGAGGAGCGTGGGAAGACGTCCAAGGCCATGCTCCACGGGACAATTCGGATCGTGAGCTTCGTGATGGTGGCCATCTACGAAGGGAAGCTGTACAATACCATGACTTTCCCCAAAGCCCGCTTCGTCTCCACATTTGATGAGCTCCTCACGAGTGACAGGTACGCTGTGAAATTGTCCCGGGAAGTGGCGGATGTCAACTTTCTCCTGGGCTCCAAAAACTTGACTGTCCTCAACCGATTCTCGGAGAGTTTTAACATTGAAGACTGCATCAATTGGGTGGAGCACAGTGCGAGTCATGGCTGTGTGGCCTATGACTTTGAGTTCCGAAA
Organism: Dicyrtomina saundersi; assembly: GCA_034695245.1. NCBI lineage: Eukaryota > Metazoa > Arthropoda > Collembola > Symphypleona > Dicyrtomidae > Dicyrtomina > Dicyrtomina saundersi. The sequence goes on along the minus strand of JAQFZE010002744.1, from coordinate 11,340 downwards.
TTTACCCAAAACGCACAAGATGAAAGTGCTGAATGAGGAGACTATCTTTGCCAAGTCCAAAACATCCATTTTAAATTCTCTGAGACGAAGACCGAGCCCAGTAATAACCACAGCCCTCCTTCACCCCGCAGCTCAGCTCTCAAGATGGATTTTGGAGGCTGGGATTTTCCAATTTTGGATGGTAGCCGAAAATTTCTTTATGGAAAATCTTGTCCCGTCCAAAATGACGAAACGAAAAGTTTTCAGTATCAAGGACTATGTGAGTTTGTTCTTTATCTATGTGTCTCTCCTCGTCCTAGCCTGCTTTGTATTTGTGAGTGAGGTGATTCTTTACTGGTGTCGGAAGCGATTTGTGAGGAAATCTATTCTTGGGGCACTCGTCTACATGTGGAAAATTATTAAACAATGTGGGCTACGACTCTGGGGATTGTGGCTGGCCACAAAGCGCTTCTTTGTAGCTCGGCAAAAATGCTGCATTCGGATGAAGCGGATAATTAATAATATGGTGTGAACTTATGGAGCTGGTGGATGTACCTTATGAAAATTGACAAGTATATAATTATTTAATACTTATATGTAGTATACCATTAAAGGTGTTCATATATATATTTTGATAAATATATTATGATTATGATATAAAGTGGATGTAGTAAGTAATAATATAGAAAAGTAACTATATATACTATTTTAACTAAAACGTAATGGGTTGTGAAACCTTAAAATATACCAGTCATTTTGCTGAAAGATATTGAAGCCTGTCACAAAACGTACAAACGTACCGCGTTTCAACAACGTATCTATACTTTGTGTTAGTTATATAATATATGCACTGTGTGCGACTATTTAAATCCCATGTACCTAAATCTATATATCTATTCAACACGTAACGTACCGTGTCCATTAGAATTATTGTATTGTATCAATAAAAATTTAAAAAAATGTTGTAATCGAAAATGGAAAAACCTCCCGTTCTCGGCAATTGTTACTGCATGATTAACAATGGATAAATTAATAGCAATTAATTTATTGATCGGCAAATTTATTTTCCAAGGTCGTATCCTAAATTTAATTTGATTACAAATTTATTACGTGATCGTTCATATTGCTATATATTCCCAGCATAGACAGTCCGTCTACTCGTTTATTTCCATTATGGGTGAGATCCGTGGGTAGTCATTTCCGGTTTCTATCACTATACTGCTGCGGTATTGTTGAACTATATAATATTCTCTGAATCATTTTATATTATGACGATATCGTTAGATAATAGGATTTTGGAGAATAATTGTATAGGCATTGATGTAAGCCATAAGCGCAAACCAGCCAGAGCATATATATATATGTATATTGCACCTTATTTATTACTATTACCCTTCCCGTGTTGGAACTATGGAAAGGAATATAATGGATAGACTCAATTTTTTCTGTATTTTTTCTGTATTTTTTATAGTGAACAATGTCAAGTCAAAAGATTTGACCATCTCGCACAGAAAACAATTTTGTATTACTTAATCTACGATGTCATATTATAGTTCCAAAGAATTTTTCTAAATTCAGAATGACCATTGTTGTCGATTGCAGAATTCAGATTTCAGACTTAACATAGTTAATTACATTACACGTCAAAATTGACTCAACATAGTATTATGTATGCACACGTACTGTGATGGAATTAAATGCATCCTGTCCTGAGAGTATTTATGGCGCTCGTCTTTTGCAAATATTCATCATTTCCCATTACTATTTGTCAGACCAATGTGTCATCTGCAGTCAGGTTAAAGTCAGTCTATCACATTTAATACAGTTACATTTAGTTCAAAATTTGACATCAAATATTCAATAAATCACACATTTTATAAAAGGGCAAAATCGACCTCGTGCAGTATAGTGTGAATTTCAATTTTGAAACATGAATTCCAAATTTTTGATTTACGATATGGTTATTGTGCTCTTAGTTGTAGCGGCTATTACTGTGGTGAGTTATAAACATTTTTGTATTTAAAATCTTTCTTTATAGTTATAGTTCCAACCATGCTCTTTATAGTACATATTTAGCTAAAAAACTAACTTACCACATACATAGAAGTAATTAGTAGTAGAAGTAATTTGAAACATATCAAGTTTTTATTAAATATTTTTTTGCCATTTTAAAAAATTGAAACCTACCTACTTACTTGCAGAATGGAGAGAAAAGCGGGCTGGGTGAAAAGGAAGGAATGGCATTTGCGGGGTGCATGCAGCAAGGAATCTCTGTTAACGAAACTGGAACAGAAAGAGGCATGCTTATGACCAAGCTCCAGGATGCCGTGCAGGAGTGCGGCACGAGCATGGGTCTCTCCATGTTCATGAATAAGAGTAGTAGCAATAATGGCGAACAAAATATGAAACAAATGAAACAAGCAAAAAAGGAAGACAAGAAAAAACATTTGGTAGGTGTTCTTAGCCTTAAGTACTTAACTAATTTCGAAGATTTCTTAAATTATTGTTATGTACAGACATACATTAATGACACTTGAAACTAACCGTCATAGTTTTATGATTCATTTAAAATGCATGGCTGGATATAATTACTCACATCTACAATAATTGTATAACTATATGCACATGCATCCTGTTCTTTTATTATAGTGTTTTGCGGAGTGTACTTTGAAGAAATTGGAATTGGTAAGTTTTTGAAAATGACGGATTTACATCAGGTTTCTTTTGCGTCTATAAAAGCCAAGTTAATTATTATAGAGAATTAATTACTGCTACAAATTGGAAGTACCATAGCGCCCTGCCTAAATGTGGACAAACGTCATAAGTGCTAACGATGACACTTTTTATCAAAAACTTTTGAAATTTTGAAATTCAAATTTCCACCCTGTAGAGGCTATAAATAACTCCGTATGTTTGAAATTTCAAAATTCATCATCATTCACACTTGTACGTTTGTTCACGTTTAAGTAGGCAGCATGCCATAATTACATTGACATTGATGATATTTTTCCTGTAGCTTTCAGCAGATGGTACCTCACTAAATAAAACTGCACTCCTACACAATGTCCAGTATTTTATGTTGGCAGACTTACAAGAGAAGTACGCAGCAGCATTTGACAGTTGTCTGGCCGATACCAGTAAGTGATTCTAATAGTATCATCCTTTTTGATTCCGGTAAAGAAAATTGAATTGCCAATAAATGTAGTTTAACTGTAAGCGTTCATGCTTTAAATCGAGTATCTACAGATTTGTTTTCCAAAACTGTTTTATTGATTTATTAAGTTCCAAATTACAGCAATTTTTTTATTCCATCATGTTTAACATATAAGTCTTACATTACTAATGGTTAAATGAATCAATAATTTGGTACATTTTGTTACACAGTATTTGAATGAATACGAAAACTAATAAGCATATAGGGCGCTGCCTAAATGTGAACAAGCGCACAATTGTGGACGATGAACGTCGTCCGCACTTGTGCGTTTGTTCATATTTAGACGGCTCCCCTTACATGTAATCTATTCTGTACCACTTATTTATGTTCTCGTCACAGAAATTAGCCTGAGTAGCATTACTATGGGGAAGAAATGCGAGGGACTCAAGCCATTTATTAAATGTTTGGGGAAAGCTGCAAAACAGGTAAGATATACCCATGTTTAGGTACTTACTAATAAAAGTGCCTATGCATAGCTAAATTCCTATATTCAATCAATTTACATTACAAAACTCAGGAATTTGTAGTAAGATTAAATTGTTTTCCCCCTTAGGTTTGTCCAGCACTCGGATTGGACATGATGGACCCATCCGGTTCGCCGCCCGGAAAACCAATGGATGATGATGACGAAAGTGATGATGAAGATGATGACGAGAATTAGGAAAACTAGAAAATCATTTCTCCAACCAATTTTCAAATTTTAAGTAAATCTGTGATGTACCTACTTACTTACGATGCATAAGTTTCATAATTCTCATGTTCAATAAAGCTCTATAAGTTTTTGTTTTCCTTGCAATAATAATTCCACTTTCTGTATAAATTCCACATTTTTAGTTAAGTCATAATAATCTATTAGAAACTAGAATCAACAAATATATAAATAATTAAGTATGAGGAATACTACATAGGCATGCCGCCAATTCATTGCATCTTTCAGAATATTAGACATGAGCTGCGGTGGACCACTGGAACATAATAGATTGCAGCTTTGAATGAAAGATGTTGTAAAAAATAATGGTGCATGTAAAAACAGTATTGTGAATATATTTCGTTAGGTGACTCATCCATTAAAAATTAAGCTGTATTTCAAATTCAGTGACATTTATAATTTTGCCACTACTGATTTTACATGAACATCCTCAATAAATTATTTCTTGCGGAATACATGGATGTATAAATTGAAAGAGATCTGTAAAAGTCTACTGTAAACAATAATATGACAGTTTTTTGTGTGTCCATCGTATACATAAATGGAAATTAAATTAGTTACACCTATATAAGCAGAGGTACTATGTACAATGTTAGTTTGTACTGACCGGAAACGGAAGCGCTCACATTCAGGGGCGGACTATGGCCATTAGAAATTTTGGGAAATGCCAGAGGTGGGGCCCCAATTCCTTATACATTACATAAACGACAGCCTACGATAGGGCCCCATCGTGGGCACCTTGTCTTCAAAGCCAAACACCGTCAATTAAAATTCCGGGGCCATAAAGAGTCAGTCCAGCCAGTCCGCCTCTGCTCACAGCTGTCTGATTTCCACGTGCAATTGTGTTCAAAAACACGTTTTTGTTGTTGTTTTCACAGTTCCCTGGGATTCCTTAATTCCTGCTGTACAAAAGTATTGACAGTATATAAAGAAGTGCAAGTCATCCCGAACTCATTCACTTTTAACTCGCACTTTCTGCAATAAGCAGCTAGAAAAATAATAATTATTACTTTTTTAAAGTTGGAAGATAAAATTCGATAGTCCACTTCCGGAATTTCGTAATTTTGCTTGCTTACTCATCATAAAAAAGTACGCAACCAGTACCAGTACCACCTGCACAATAATGTATCGAAATTTAACCTTCGCAGTCCTAGCTCTCACACTCAGTGTTATTTACTCTGCAATGATAATCGGATTGGTAAGCAATAATTATATACCCATAAAATATAGTACATAACATTTGTCCAGAATCACTCTAAAATCAGAACCGGGCCTATGCTAGGCTAAATTCCTATAAAAAATTTAGAGAAAAAAACAATTTCAAATTGTAATTAATGGAAACATTTGCAGGTCTCAGGAGAGCCAGCCCCTGCGCCAATGCCCATGCCAGCCGGTATGCTAGACAAGGTGAAGATGGACGATGTGAAGTGTGACGGGGAGCAATTGACGGTTCCCAAAGATGTGGAAGACACTCTCAGAGGCTGCTTTGATAAAATGCAGAAGGAGTGGGAGGCAACGGGGAAAAAAGGGTTCATGCCTCTTCAACGAATGGCTGTAATTTTATTGTTTTCGTATTTTCATTAAAAATGTATCAAAGAACAAAGAACGGTCGTTTGGAGTATAACCTTATAAATATGTATTACCCAATATGTGTATACGTAGTATCCGTTAAAAGGGTTAAAAATGATATTTTTTAATAATTAATATGTGCATATAGTGTGCAGCAGTTTGCGCCTCGCAAGGCCTGGGATTGGTAAGTTAAATGAATAAATCTTTTTTTTTTAAATAAATAATTTTTGTATTGATATTTCTGTGATACGGAACGAAACTGTGTTGGTATTTTTACATTTTCTTCCTTGTAAAAAATTCTAGTTGGATGAAGCTGGGAAACCTTTGAAAGAACAGACCAAAATCGATGAATTGATAAAAAGGATAATGCCAGCTAGTAAGCAAAAGCCAGTTGCCGACGGTATTGCAAAGTGTATGAAAAAGAATTGTAAGATATTTTTGTTTCTCTAAAAAAAATGAAAAATTTACAGTAGAAGCTACATAGAACAAAGTTAACTAACGATAAGATTGTTTCAATCAATATTTTGAATGCATTTTAATTTATTTTTGTTTTTTTAAATTTTTTTAATTAATTTTTTCTTTTAGCTAAGAAACTAGTCATAAAGCCTGGAGATTGCAGCAGCTACGGAATGATGCTTTTCTGTATGAAGGAAACTCTATCCAAGGTACAGTATATTATATTAACTCATGTAGATATTTTTTTTAAAACACACAAAAATGAGCATACCCCACAATGACGTTATAAACTTACATTATATATAAAGTTTAAAAAATGTTTACTTGTGTAATTTATACCAGCTTAAATATTTTTATTTTGTACTTCACAGATTTGTAAAATTTAAATAATATGAAGACTATAAGTTTCCGAGCCAGAAAATTCCAATTTAATAGCAACCAATGTTAAATGTATATGAAAGATTTAAAGAGTTAACTTAAAGATTTAATCCAGCTAGGAATTCTGCCTTGTAAAGGCTAAATATTAAAATATAATATATTATGTTATGTACCTACATACATATACGCTATAATAGCTATGTACACATTTTATAAATGGCAAAATAAATTCACAACCCTATTCGTCTTCTATACACTAATGAAGCATTGAAATGTACGCAAAGCTCCATGTTACAATGATTATATGAAAATTATATAGCGTAATTTATTGTTGAGTACTAAGCACAATGTAGTGTATTATCTGCATACGGCATTCATAAACGAATCGCAGCGCAATGTTTTTGGCAGATGACGAGAGGTAATGAGGTCAAAGGCGAAAAACAATTCCAACTCTTAAGAATGCATCCTGCAGTTCATAATTAATTAATTAATTAGATATTATTTTGATTTTTTTAATCATGCTCATGGGACTTACTTGTCTTCAGTCAGTATAAACAAAACTACTGTTCAACTGCGGATAGACACTTGAAAATGAGAGGACGTTCCATTCTGTGTTATGTCTGTCTCACAGTCATTATTTTATGTAGCACTGCCATATCAAAACGCCTGAGGGATAGACCTAATAGTGATAAATTGTACACGGAAACAAGAAAATATCTTAAAGAATTGGACAAACCACCCTTAGATCGATCGCATGGTGCTCAGGCATTTAACAGTTTGGTTGGTATGCTTCTGAATCTTGAAAGATGTGCTCGAGTACTCATGTCAGACGAAGCAAAATCCCTTTTAGTTCTAATTAGTGACACGTGCTATATAAAAATTAAAGAACGGGATGAAAGTCGAGGAAGATCCTGGTCACGGATGGATACATTAGCGGTATGTAATTATTTAAATAAAAAATCATCTCTCTATATAAGTAATAAGCGCTTCATCATTTTCGTCCATATCCAAACTTTCAATCATGGTTTTAGTGAAAAATTTAATTGGCTGCATTACAAATTGCAAGCCCTACAGGAAATATCCACAATTATAAAGTTGAACCTCCCAGAAATGAGTTTTCGCTGCTCTATTAAAATCATTTACTATAATTGAATTTATATTGCGCTTGCAGTGCCTGTCAGCATGTGATCTGGAGCAGCTTGGATTGGTAATTTGCGGAATATAATAAAATTGCTAAAATAAAAAGTTTTCGGTTCGTTAAGTTAAGGCGGATAGACATATGTACCGTAACCGCAATTTAGTCACTATCGAATATTAAAATGTAATGTATGTCTCTACTGTTTCCATGTTCCAAGCTGGATATAACTTTTAAACCAATGAAAACAAAAGAGCGGCTACAAGCAAGTCTTGAGGTTATGATGCCATCAAAAGTTGATAAAGACAAATTAGCACACGTTTTATTTAAATGTGCCAAAACATATCGTGAGTATTTTTTCCTATATGTGAACAGTATGAACTTGCTCTTTCATAATTCCTTATTATTATTATGCAGCATATTATGTACTGAACTGATTTTATGGTCTACTCTATGTATGTAATATGATCAATTTTCTTCTCTACATTTTGGTCCATAAAATTAAATTTTCTACACTATAGTCTACTTATAATACTCCAATTTCTACTCTGCAACAGCCAACAGCATTGAACTACAGTCTACAGTCTACGCCTATAAAGATACACGGTGTTCTCGTCTACAAAAAATGTATTGGCAATATAAAAGTTTTGTGCACCTCCACTGACTACTGTGACCGTGACGGCTTTTACTGAGAGAGATAGAGAACGTCATAGCTATATATAATAATATTCGCAGTAATTCGCACTATATGTATATGTAGACCTAAACCTAAATAACTTAAATTAGACCTAAATTAAAGAACGGTATTGACTATTTAATTATCATTAATTGGTAAAGGATACATTATATGATATAAATACAGGTATGGGAGACTATTACTGTTCCAGTGGATTGGCATTACATCTCTGTGTTGTGGATGCATTGCAGCAAGTAAGACAATGATACATTTCACACACACTCTATATATACTAATGCATACATGCTTCAAGCTTATTTTTTAATGTACTTACTAATTTCCAGGCTTGTAATGCAACTTTAAAGATGTACAGCTAAAAATTATTTAATGTAAGCCACAATAGTATGACAGGATATGAAGATAAACCTTGTAATAAAATGATCCAAGAACATCCACTGTATTTGACAACATCCTTGTCGCGTTTGTTTTTGTAGTGGATTTTTTTTTCATGTATTTTTTGTTTTTCGGCATATTGCTACATATTACTACTGCCGAGAGAGCTTGCAAAAATAACGTTATGAACAAATCGGTTGCAAGCTCGCCGAGGTAATAACTAACTATACCATGAAACGGGCTGATTGACAAATTTACAGTAAATAGTAAATTGTACTGAATGAAGTCGTACTTTGGCAATTTGGTACTTCTATAAGGTGGGCTGACTATAAATGCGAACAAACGCCTAATAAGTGTGACGAACTTTCCTAATTTTGAAATTTTACATATTATGCGGTACGGAGTTTTATACAATTTAAAACCTCTATAGAATGGATTTAAAATTTTGAAAGTTTTTGATAACAAATTTTCATCGCGCACATTTAGGAGGTTGTTCACATTTAGGCACCGCGCTATACTCATCGTCAGAAAAAATAATCTACAACTATATACCTTATAATGGTCTGTAATACTTCGCGGGTCTGAGAGGTATGTTTGAATTGCACGCGGGTCTATTTAACACACTATTGAATGGCAGTACGCTGGCATGTAATAGTACGCGGGCCTGAGTCCTGAGAGGTCCTTTGAATAGTACGCGGGGCGTACTGTTACAAGGTATAACGCACCTACATCAATAATGGTTCTGGCATTAATTCGTAAGCATACACGTTTAAATAATTAATTAATACAAATTTATTTTAAACATTATGCCCTTACACCATAACATTATATAAATCAAACTGGTCAGCCCTGCTACTCATGCTCGTACTTATTGACATTGACATAGAATATTATGACTAATCACTAATATGTTCGTTATGCTATGCACACTGGAAACTGGAAATGCGGAAATCTTTGTTAAGTAGCATAAGTAAAAATTAAAATACATTGCATTGGCCAGATATTTTTGTAGGTTTGTTTGTACACAACGACGAAGTCCAGTCTACTCCTGCCTGTACCCCTATACTGACTGTAGATACGTAGGCATAAATTATGATAATTTTGAAGAAGAATCCTTAACAACATGTTGAAGGTTAGAGACGTAATGATTTATTAATTAATTATGAAGGCATTTAAGTACTATCATATTACGTAATTTGGTGTTAGATGATTACAATAATATTTATATGCATCGTCAATCAGCGTTACAGATTAAAGATCACTTTTATTTGGGTGCGTAGATCACGGCCACGACACGACCACACGAGCCACGAACCAAAACACTAAACATTCCATACATTCACATCAGTATTCAATATTCAATTCAATATTCAAGAGCAAGACCAAGATCTGTTCTCTGTTCCGTGTATATACCATTGAGCTTTGGCTCCTTGATTGATTCCCCGGTAACTTTGATCAACGCAATGTTGAAATTTATTCACGTATTTCACCAATACCAACAAAACAACCAATAGATCGGCATGAGGCGTATTGTCCGCGTCGTGTGTCTTTTTCATCTTGTGTAATTAAATCAAGTGTGCTTTCGGCTTTCGGTTGATTACACTGAATACGAGTATCCGTAATCATTAAAAAATATTTTGTTCGATTCAATTAGTGCTAAAACTGTGGGTCACTAATCACGAGACAGAGCTTGCAAATTTTAGGAAACATTTTTTACGCGGGGAAAAAATTTATTATTGTCATTGAACTAATTAAACTATATAATCTTCAAACATGACGGACTCTAATGGGACTAATGGAACTGTGGTAGTACCGAACAAAGATAATGGTAAGTACATATTATTAACCTTTAAAGTTTGGGTGGTGACACGCAATTATGAATACTTTTTATTATTGTAATTATTTACTCATTTTGAAATTATAGTCAATAGTAGGTAATGTATTGTCCAGTAATAACAGATGGTCGTAACAATCACGAATTACATCGTTCATTAAGTAGCCGTCCTTTAATTTGCTATTCCTGTATAATATATTGTGCTATGACCGTCCCTTAATGATGACAGATGATATCAGCGAACAAGGCATAAATGGTAATTTTGTTTGTCCCTAGAATAAAGCTATATTTTGTTCTGTCTTTTAGATATAATGAATTTGTTTGAAAACTTCATTGGCATCGGCCTGTTGCAATCCCCTGCCATCGCCGCTGTTCGAACCCTAATTCACACAATTCAGAACCACGACGGTAAGTTTTTTCTAGGAGGAAATTCAAGTTGACTAATATTAATGAAGTCACATTTAATGAATTTTTGTCATTTTAAAGCTGACAACTTTAGGGTATTTTTTTTAAACATGCCGATTCTGTAACACCTTTAGGATCGACGGTGAATCAGTTAGTCCAGGAAATTAAAGAAGCAATTCGAGTTGTAGAAACTATTCCTGGAAAATCAAAATTAGCTGTTTCCTCCTGTTGCGCTCAATTTTTACGTTATGCGACTCTCAATTTGGCTAATATTGAATCAGCGGTTTGTAACGCAATGATTTTAGTACTGGGATACGCGATAACTACATTGTTTAATGTACCTTTGTAGTCACTCCTGTTTTATAATTTGTTTATTATGGTAATAGGAAATGGTGGTGTGCAAAAACCGAATGGAAGAAGAAGGAAAAAAGTATTTAACCCGATGTGAGCGATCTATCCTGAAAGTTGCAAAATCAGGAGCACCATTCATTTTTGATGGAGCGGTACGATTATTTTTTTATTTATTTTCTTAATGACAGACACAGATGGTCCAGAGTAAACATAGGTAAAAAAGAAAAACAAAGGAATAGAT
>JAQFZE010002743.1:0-13906 GCA_034695245.1 Dicyrtomina saundersi | reverse complement strand
TTGGAGATAAAGAAATGGAATTTTGAACTTCAATTTGAATTGTCAATTTGTAAATTTTTAATACAGGAAAAGATGAAACGAGAAATCATTCATCATTTGATATACCAAGTTCTTCTTAAGTTTCAACATAAAGCAGATATCAAAGATCTTTCCTTTCACACAAATTACACAATTTGACAATTCCAGTGTTTCGAAGCACACAGAAATCCGACAAAAGTGTCTACGGAATACTTCAAAAGAGTCAAAGGCAAGTCAAAGCCAAGGTAATACATACAATACATTAGATGAGGATACAAATGAAGCCATTGCAAGTAAGTACATCAGCTTTTGCTATTGTCTGTTGCAGAGACTGAGGCTCACTGTCCTCTCTGTGTATATAATTACATACATACAGAACAGACTCACTACGTCTCAAACTTCCAAATTTAAACATTCAAAGGGAGTCTCCTAAAAACTAGAGTATAAAAGGCATAACGTCGAGGAGAGCGTATTTGAGTCTAAAACCTAAAACCAAAAGGAATGAGTCGAGTTTTGCTTGGCATTCAGAGTCCCTACCATCCCTATATAATGTCTTTATAATGCAAATCAGGTGAAGGGACGACGTTTCAAACCCGCAGGAACATCTTGCAATCTTTCCTCTCGTCTAAAAAGAACAAGTCTGAAACTAAAAGGCTACCAGTACATAGCTGCATATTATGATTATTATTACTTTTTACTGAACACTACTAGACAGGGAACAGACTACGAAAGAGCTCATCATCAATGAAACTTTGTCCTCCCGACAAAAGAAAATCATTTCAAACTCTCTTTTGGTCCTTCCCCACTACCCACCACTACAACACTATGGAGATACACACGAGATATACCCCTTCATTTTCTCAAAGTTTTTGTCTGCCTCCTCTGCAGCAGTCTCTCTCCCTCTCTCAATTAAATTCCTCTCTCCATTCAAACTACTCCAAGTTCTTTCATTACCCGGAACATTACTTGAACACATTGAACTACAAGACATACATATAAGCACATTTGTACTGGACTGTAGGCAGTTGACATAACGTCCTGGTATGTCCTAAAGCTGACTAAATACTAAACTATGTTCACTGCAATGTGCAGATATCTGTAAAAGTAGTACATATATATATACACTCCCATTTAGCCCCCTTCTACATTTACTTCTTCACCTTTCCGATCTAAAAGGTCTGTGACAAATCTCATTATCATAATAACGCCATAGAATTTGAAACAGTAATGAGACTTTTTTTTTACACAAAGAACCCATAAACATGGAGATGGTCATAATTATTGCTATTTCCATTGCCTTTTCACTTTTGAGCTTCTCAAACTTCAGAGAATAGTTACAAATAAATAGCATAGTGCACTGACTAGTGAGGACTGCGCTTTAGTGTCAAGCATGAATAGTAAAAGAAGGTGCAATAAATCCTATCTGTTGAAGGGAAAAAAACAACGAAAGGATAAAAATATCTACGAGTAGCAGTATTTTGTACATTCCATGAAGAGCCTATAATGGCCCTGTATGACTTGACTTGGGCTCTGATGTTTTTATAATTGGACGTAGAAGGTAGAACGCTTTGATCATTAGGGAAACTGTCATTGAAATATTAACATCTCTACACTTTTCCACTTGGAACTATGTGTGTGCGGCAACGCAACATGAAGCCTTTGTTGAACAAGAGGGAAAAAAATGGAACAGCCCTTCTGAGTCGTATATGTGTAGTGAGACTCTCCTCTTCCGATATTTCTAACTCTGGAAATTAGTGAATTTTAAATAGAGGGAGACTAATACATTTCACCTTATGAATTTCTCATATAACTTGAAATCATTGACGCATGAATCTGTGTCTCGGTACAAGAAGTTAAAGTATAGATACAGAAAAAAGAAGGTTGTATGCCATATGCCATTCACAAGAAATCGAATCAAGTAAATTAGTCATGGTACTTATACATACATCTTGATTTTCTACAAACAGTATATAATGATTATATAAAATATGTTTCAAAATTTAATAAATATACATAGCCAATTTAATCCAAAATACATAAAAACGGATGGTAATACAAACAATAATAATACGAAGAAAACAGATACGCACGTAGGTAGATATGCAATATTATATCAACTTCCCTTATGCACCATTAACCATTTCACTTGACATCAATAATGACAACGACTAAACTACTGCGACGAAAAATACAACTTCAAAGGCTTGTCGTAATCCTGTCGTACTGATATTTCTAAAGTTTTTTTTTCATATTGTGTAACATCCTCACTTATTGCCTAAACCCAAGTACCAAAATTATACAATATTATTATATAAAGTCAAGTCAAGCTTTATGAGAAACACTCATCTGTGAGAATAAAAGTCATTAGGGAGCAATAATGCTGCGTCATCTGAGGATCTGACAGACCATAGACTGCTCTATCACAACATACATAGGTTAGCTGTCGTCTCAGTATCAACGTTTTTACACACAACCAAGACAAGACATCTCCGACCATCTCAATTATTTAAGACATATAATAAGTTCCCCACAGATACACAGATACACGGTGTACAAGGTATACACAGCTTTACAAAACTTGATGACTTTGGCTTAAACTTGGTCTTCTCTTCCACTATCACAATTTACCCAACGAGACAGAATGACCACATTTTGATTCACTCAGCCATAATAACACAAACAAATAAAATAATAATCTCTTCTCAAAGAAAATAAATAATACCACCTGTCCAATTACACCTTCTGACTTGGAAATCTAAAGCGACTTTTTGAAGTGAGCCCGGACAACCAAATCAAATCTACAACTACAAGCTTCAGAATGGGCAGACAACCACATAGGTAAGGTATATACACAGAAGAAGAAAATTTATAATCAGAGTCAGAGTGAGAGAGAACCAAAAAAATAAAACCAAGTTCCACTTAAGCAACACCTTGTACATTGACGAAGGAAAATAAAACCATGCCTCCGGTAATCAACCCGAACCTTCCATTTCGTCCACCCAACGAACCACATAGCACATAAACATACACCAAATATATATACACAAGCACATGGCACATACCTACCTTACATACATAATGTGATCCTTTTGAATTTGAAGTAATAATAATCATCATCATACCAAATCCAAACTACTAATATTTTCATGTATTCCACCCTAGTAAGTCAAATGTAATAATTTAGCTCTTGAGTTCAGTCAGTCAGGAGCAGGAGAGTGGCCGAGCCTTAATACTTAATAAAGGTATTACACGTAATCTGAGTAATCTCTATAACCGTCATAATAAATGAACAATTCGATCTTGTATTAAGTATTAATATAAATTCAAATTGTAGGGGCAGTAAATTCAGTTCACTCTCTTCTCGTACCTAATGACTAATGATACGACTTCTTATTCTTATCAGACTCGGAATATGTAGATCAACAAGCTACAGTACCAGTAGCAATAATACGAGTAGATGCAAGTGCATCATCATCATAATACCAGTTGATCCAAGCACACATAACTCATAAGTAGTGGTAAAACTAATAAATTATATTTACCTTCCAGCTCGAATAGGATACAACTTTTTAGCCAACTCCGTCCATTCTGTTCGAATTGGAATCAAATTCGAATATCAAATTGATCCATCCAACCAAACATTTTAAGCATGGAAAATATTAAAATATATTCTGCCTTGGGAAGAAATGTTTAATAGCATAACCATAAAGCTGGATATGCATCTAAATTAAATACTAAATTGTTATGCAATGCTACACATACGAAAGTATGAAACACGTACTCATGCCTTCATTCTAATTTCAACTTACCTACCCTTCTACTCTCTACATATATGGGATTTAAAAGGAAGGTGTAACAGTAATCATAATTCATAATACATACTATTACTGACATTAGGCCCACCTTATAATACCTACCAACTTGCCCTCATTTCTAAATTCAAATGACCTGAAAATAAATCTCCAGTGTCCCTCTCAACTAAAAACTATATATGCTCACAGCAATCACATAATATTTCTGTTTTAGCCTAGACCATGTCATAATATAATCAATAATAAATATATTTTTTTAAATGGCCAACGTATTCTACAGTATAAGCCCAAAAACTGCTTCAACAATCACAATCTAGTATCTAGGAATCTAGTAATTTAACCTAAAAGACAAAATCAAACATGCTGTGGCTGCATATTATCTAATCTGCAAAGAACCCCGGACCGGTTGCCGGTTGTTGTTTTTGTTTGCTCTCCGCAAACGTAAGCTGGTTACTAGCAGCGGTCAAAGGACCTTTATTAGAATTGAAAAGAGTATCAAACTATGTTGTGCGTGACAACATCATATCTTCCAAACACCTAAGAAATTATGTACACATTATTTTTACAAATGCATATTAAATTTCGGGAGCGTAGGGAGAGCAGGAGCTAAAACATTCTTTTGAATTTTGAACCATTGAGAGAGAGAGACAGCAGTTGCGAAAGTGTTTTAACTTTCTTGAAATTAAGTGACTGAAGCTTTTAAACTCACAGGTGTAAGTTATCCAAAGTCAAGTACTGATAGAGGTAGACTAAAACAACGAACCCACTGGGTTTATTGGTAGTTTGTGAAACCCTTTGCTTTTAGTTTACCACTTACAAAAGTAAAAGTGCTATTACCATCATAAATATCGATTCCTTGAGTACATCGGCAACAGCCAGTGAGCACGTCCTTATAATATATACGTAATTCAGAGGCAACAATAAAACATACCATTAACCCCGTACACCCACTCGTGCTTACACAACAATGCTCCACTTGTAATATGAAAAAAAAACAGACTTGGAACCTGAGACAACTTTTATTCTTACGGACAAATTTAGAACATCCGAAAATGTAAAGTCAAGAAACGAAAAAAAACTAAAAAACAAAACCTACCAAAACCCAATATATTAAGCATGGTGGCAACAAATACGAAAACGACTGCTGTTCATGGATTAATACTGTGCTCCCAAGCACACACACCAAAGGAAAAGCATCAGAATCGGAACTGCATACTATATAGTGTTACATCTGGTGGGGTGGGATTTGTATAACGTCAAACGTGTACGTTTTAAGAAATACAAGAGCGGAAAGAAGCGCTTACCAAATGTCTCGTTTTCATTTGTCTCGGACCCATATAAGTAACATATAATCAGATAACACCATGTTGTGTCCCTATGTATGCACACATCTCCCTGGTATGTATAGTGCACGTTTTCTAATACGTGAATACAAATAGCAATAGCAAGGACCACAAGCGACTTAAGCCAGGCTACAATTTGAAGGCATACAACAATACCCTCAAGTTTTTAACGTCATAGGTCTGGTAGGTACATATGCGTGTGGGGTTAGGATCACTGGGACCAAGGACCATTAATACATAAAACTGACGTCTCAACAATTGCGCGTAAGCGAGCCGACAGGAGGACGAAAAGGAAATGGGCGATTAGGTCTGATTACCAAAGACTAATTAGTCACAATACAGACTTGACAGGCATTGCCTGTTTCTGCCACTGCCACTGCTGAGAAGTTATTATACTTACGACATCATGACAATGACAACATGAACATAGTGTCAGTGTCAAGTTATTTTTACAAAATATAATAATGTGAATTCGACTCAGGCAACCTTCACTAAATTTCAAAACTATTTTTCGATATTGTTACTTTCCTTTTAACCGCCTCAAATATCTTATACAAACGTTCAAATACTGAAACATGAATTCAACTACCCAGCAGTCGTAAAAAAGGAAACAATTTTCGTTGCTTCATCCTCATCCGCAATATTTCCCTCTCTTTTACGTAATTTTTAATTTTTTCCTTTCCCAGCATCAAATCTACACCAATCAAAATTTAGAACGTGAACGTGCAAAGATTTCTCAAAATAATTGCGCACGAGAACAGCTCATCAAAATATACACAACATCTTTTTATAAAAAAGAATCCGACTACCAACAAACAACAGAGTACAATAAATTTATCATGGTCGTGAGCTGAGTCCATCATTCCTGTTGACAAACAATAAATGGATAACCAAATGAAAAATACCAGTATAGCAGTTATGCTGTACTGTAATACATAATTATATGCAACACAGGGTAGAGTCAATGTGCAATGATGTAGAAGTCGAAAAAAAAAGTTTTATTTGAATTAGAATGAAGTGAGAAAATCAAGCTGGGAATGCAGCACATATATCCATAGAGAGTCTCTCACCTAAATCATCCCTCGTTGATGAGATGAGCGGCGAATCTTCACTTTTGGGAATCTTCCTCTTATGGTTACACAAGAGTCGTGGTGGAGTCTCCAGTCCCGTCGTCTCATTCACATTCTCCACCGAGCTTTCCTCTGCCTCGCATGAATTTGTTACCTAACAGAGAAAAATAAGAATTTTAGACTTTATTAGATCGCACCTTACTTATTATTATCTTTAATATATACATTATACAATAACTATATAGATCCTTGCCCAGTCGGATCCAATGATATATGTACGTAACGCATCTGTATATTCCTCACTACCCACCTACCTACCTACATTCGAATTCCTCAAAAATCAAGTCAAGCCAACAACTCATGCGAAAGCATAACGTAGCGTGCAATACAGACATAGAGAGCAAGAGCAGTCATTTTATTAGAAAAGCCTTTTATGCAAATGCAAGTCCTTGCCTTCCACTGCACTGCCCAACCAAATATATTACGTTCACAGTTCACACTAACACAAAAACCCTCAGTCAAAAGAGTTCACTTATCATTATTAAATAGTTAAACGGACAGAGAAAAAACACGTGTACTGCACGACACTGCATACCTACGCATCTGCTTGTTTACTATATAGTAACTAGAAAATCATACAAAGCAGAGCACATAATATTTCTGCTGGATGAAGGCATAATAACTGCACTTCTTTTTCTTTCTATCTCTCTCTCTCTCTCTCTCTCTCTTCAGCACAGCCATCACATCCCAAACAAACACCCATAAAATCATGTTTTTCCATACAAGTAAGAGAGTCCGCAGTGTCCAGCGCAACTCTTGGGATCTTCCATCCTTTAGGAGTAGGAGAAGAAGGCCTTCCAACAACTCTCACAGTTTCTCCAACAACTTAACATTAACATGTTCTCTACTGCTAATAAATTATGAAATAAATTCTGACTCTTTACAGCAAAGTCTAAACTTCTAAACTCTACACAATGTACAATGCGCTTCAAATTCAAATTACATTAAACATCACCAGCCAGAAATCAAAATCAACCGAAAACGAAAACCCTAACAATACTCTCTGTCCAACGCAACTGCTCTACCAACTTATATGGTAATAGTCAAGTATAACATTATAATAAAAGGAACCACAAGCTAGATTAAAGAATATAATAGCTTCTATAAAATGTGTATCGAATTGAAATCGAATCCACGTTCAACGTACATACAAGAAAGCACTATGGGCAACTATCTACCTACATTCTACGTATCTAAAGGTGCATGTAGGAAATCAAGGGTAGAGACAACAACATAACACCAGCAAAGCCACTTGCATCATGGACTTTGCTAGTAAAGTGCTTGAAACAAATTTTAAAATTCCATTCTCATGCCAGGCTCAACTTCATCTCAGCAACAATTTACATTCGATTAATAAAACAAGTTCGTAGTCCTGGTACATATTACATTCTGGAAGCATGATGATGATGATGATGATGTGATACAAAGTACGGATGCATGTAATACCTAATATACACGCATTCTTCTGTCTACTTCTATAGTAAGTGTATCCATGGTACTGTGTATGTCTTCCGTAAGAGATCCATACCTACCTGTAGCTAAATACCCGCATGCCTATAGATGCATAGGTAGGCCACTTTACATCTCATCAGAAATGATTGCATATGTAAATAATATGCAGGATGATTTCAATTTCAAAAATATTAATATGATTATACCAAACCACATCAGATACACAATCCACAATGTATGACTGAATTTTAAATTTTAAATGCTAAAGCAGAAGCTAGAGCCAAAACCATGAAAATGAATACATATCAGCTATCCCACATTTTCTTTCCTACAAAATAAATCAACCGTTTGTAATCTCATAGAATTATTAAAATCTACATTTGAACACCATATACGCAAAAATCAACGTGTAATTATTTTTATTAATCCTCAATCTCAATAAGTCATTAAAATAAATTGACTATGATTGCAAAGATCAATAATTTGAGATAAGACGAGCTTTTTTTTTTAAATGTAATACCTACATACGGAATCATAACTGTAAAATTCAAAATCCTAATAATAAATTATGCTGCAAGATACAAAAATGTTGTTTTTAAAAACAAATTCATTAATACTAGTCCACGCACATGAGCGCATGAGGAAACTCAGGATTTAATAAAGTAGTTAATATGTTGATTTACTTAATAATTAATACTAATTACACCATATGCGTGTACATGTATGAACCTAGTTAGGAGTACAATCTAAAGTATCAATATGTTACGTCCTCATCAAGTTAAGTAATACAAGTAGTAGGTAGTTCAGTAAATAAAGTAATTACAGCCAGAATTACCATACCATTTAGGTGAGCTATAGCATGTCTAAAGTAATTATTACATGAACATGAAGGACTATCTACGTATTACCTATAACCTATGCTAACCATAAGTAAGACAACGACAACAACAACAACCCGAGCACATTAATAATAGTAATCATGTTTTTGCAGCCATTCAAAGTCAAACAACGATAAAATTTAGCAATTAAATAATTAAATAGAAGTACAAGCTAACCTTCGTATCGAAGCTAAAGGTTTCCTCCAGTCTTAATGGACAACTTAGACCGCATTTGCAAGTTCCATCCGAGCAGATGTAATTCTTGAGCTCGTCCCATGTTCTTAGTTTTGTTCCGCTAGGACTAGAAAACCACATTATACAAAATTAAAAATGACATTCACTCAAATGCAAAGTTAATTTATTCTAAATAGTCAACTTCGACTTGTGCCTCTGTTCTTTCCTTTATTTGCGTAAATTATAAACAAAACGCGTACTTGGTTTCATTTTAAAAATCCACACATATGATATTGTCATTAGTAATAAATTTTCATATTTCATACTATGAAATTAATTACAAATTACGTAATAAATAATTCTACAATACCCAACATTATAGAGTTTTAAAGTTACTATTTAAAATAATTAAAATTAATTAAACGGCGACTATAAAAAACGTAAAAGTTGTTAGTGCTGAAAACATGTAACTTTTAAAGACATGAAATTCAATTCTTATTAAATGATACTGATGAAGAAATAAAATATGCATTAAAAACAGTCACCAACAACCCTTCATTTTGAGCACGTTTTACTACCGCACCGATATGTTTTTTAATAGTGATGTATTATAATGTGCGTCCACGAGACCATTGCAACTGGGCGCCAACCCTTATTTTTACCTTTACCTATGTCTCTGTGCAACACCCCAAACAAACCGACTATTAAATAATAAATAATAATATATATCCTCACCCCCCATTATCATTAAGACTATCATAATACATCATGCTGAGCAAGCCAGCATAGCACTTTGGTTCTTTAGAAAAACACTGATTTGTTTGAAGCTGTAAATAATAAAGTTTTCATTTTCTACACTTTATACTTTCAGAATTATAGAAAGAGAAGTTTTAAGGATGACAAGTTTTTTTTATTCGAAAGAAAAGCTGACAACTTCAGCCCAGCCATACAAATTACAATTATTATAACCACAACTTTACTTCCGCATATTATGAAAATACAAAACAAAATCTGGTTAATCCTTCAAACAATACGAGAATCCATAAGCTCTTCAACATTTCGAGAGTAACGAATTTGTGACAGTGAGCCATATACCTACACACGTAGCAGTACTTTTACAGTGCTGGTATAATAATAAAATTAAATCCATACTTTTCAATATGCACTCGCCCAAAAGTCAAAACTAAAAGATCCAAGTCCAATATAGCAGTAGTAGAAACCAAAAAGTAATCATCCTATTGCTTTGATCTTCCTCGTTACTCTCCATACACTGAGCGGGCACTTGTTAGAGTACAGGATCATAAAAGGATTCATTACTACAAGATGTGCTAAATACCTTTGTTTCACTGAGGATTATTGGGACTTCATCTCTACTCACTCAGAGCTCACAATGCACTACAATGGAACATCAGTACAATTGTGTGTATACATACAGATAATACCTGTACGTATATATGTATGTGTATGCGTACGTAGTACGTACGTATACATTCATTAAATAAGAGTGCACATCTGTGCGTGGATGTGAATATCAGTAATAAAGGGACGGCTTGTTTGAGTGAGTTGACCACCCACCTCCACTGAACTTTTTTTACCCTATCTCCCTCTCTCTCTCTCTCAGTATTTATGTTTTGAATCTGTAAAAAAAACTACACTCCTCGACACTGTACACCTCATTCAACAGGAACAACTGACTCTCGGAGTAAAATGCAATAGACACGACGAAACATTTTCTCCTGGGGATTCAGTCTTGACTTTTAAAGTTTTGAAACCCTTTCCATTTCCATTCATATCATTAGCATATCTATCTGTATCTCTAGCTCCTTTTAATATAAACCAAAATACAAAAACCAATGGGAGAGGATTAGAAATGGGTACAGGGATTATCTAACTATGAATACTGAATGTACATTCTTAAAAGACTCAAAAGCCCAAAGTGCCTACGTTGAAAAATATTATTACACAATATTGCACTATTTTTTTTAACTGGGGTGTATGCAATCCCATTTATGAAGAATAATATATTATTATTATTGAAATAATACAACCTTTTTATTCAATTCTATTCTCAACAAGAAAAAAATAATATGCTGTCATTCAAGTCTATTCACAGCAACTACTTTTAACTTTGCAATGAAGGGTGCTATGTATGCACGACATACTTAGCTATAGATCTTAATAACAGAGTAATCATCTGTCATCCATACGATGCGGTGTGGCAATGGCAATGATCTTTACTACTTCATTAGCTAATAATATCTTTCCTATTCATACAGTAAATATACCACAATATTAATCTTGCTAATTCAATTCTTTTTTTAAGCTAATATGAATGGATGACGATGACACCAAGTGTGTACAATCAATGTCATAAAATTAAAAGAGTTTCCATGCGACAAGATTCCTTATATTGTTTTGGAATGTAAAATACAATTGACTAGTAGATTTGGAGCTGCTGGAGACAGGTACCAAGAACCAAATCAAACAAAAGAAGAATCACAGAATCAAGAACACAGAGATAGAGACAGAGAGCGTCCACCTCACAAATTTTTTGCTCACATACCATCATCATCGGACAACAAACTATGTAAACCATTGTGTGGCCTGGCCAATGGTGAGCACAAGTACTAAAATTGTTTTTATATCAGTACAAGCATACTATTCAATAAATACCAGCATCAGTACAAGCCTTTAATACAAATTGTACACATGAATGTATTCCAAGAATTACAACACGAACAAACCGTCCATTTATCGATGAATCTGAGCATACTAAATTTTAAACCACACGACGAGCAACCAACAAAAACGATGCGATGCGATGCAACAGTCAAAGTCTGCAGTTGGAATTGGATTTTAAAAAGCTAACCCCAGAGCTATGTACACACAAAATATATGAGTAGTAAAGGACTCAGTAGGACGACCACGAGGCGATGATAGCGTCGCATTACTATGCTGTTCAGTATGTGTATATATATATATATAGATAGGATGTTAAATAGCTAGTTGTGCACTACAACATGGACAACATAATATTATTTTATCTAAGTATAAACTACATCCTACCAGTGCACAACGTATTATAAAAAACAACATTTACATAGGACATAGATAGATGTATACATCCTATCAACCAAAGACCAAGACTTCGTCTTCACAATCTGCTTAGAACTCAACACACCTACAGAACAGATCCAGCCAGCTCTCACTCTCAAGCTATATTATACACTCACACGTACGTGCATACAATCAGATTCCAGAAACAATCACCAAATAAACGCGTAACACAACACGTGTAACTTCTATTGCGTAAACGTGTAGGTACTCCGACTTCGCCTTAAGAGGAATGCATCTTTACAGATACGTACGTTCTTCTTCATCTACGTCTACGTTTGACTCACTCGCACTGATACTTGCTAATATAAAAAAATTAAAACATCCATTTTGCGTCTCTCTATACTCTATAGATTCTTCACATTATATTATACGAGTGTGGTGTGTGTAGCATCATCTTGAGACTTTTTTCTGTTTCTTGGGCGAGTCAAAAGTCTGGTTGGTTTTGATTTCGATTTTGTTTGCAGTACATAATAATATATGCATGTGCACTCTTTGAGCACGAATGTATTAAATGAATCCCTATATTACTATGGTTTAAAACACAAACATTTTTTCCTGAGATCGGCGCGTAAGTGCCAGGGAGATTCATAGTCCAACATTCAAACCAACCAAAACTTCAACTTTTATTTATTAGATAGATAATTTAATCAAATGAACATATACATGATTTTGACAATTCAAGGCCATGTATAATGGAATTAATAATCTCCCTACACGTGAGCAAGCAATTGTGGTTCTCATGTAGTAATTACCTCTATCTACATCTACATTGCTAAACAACTAATAATTATTTAATTAGACTCCAATGATCTAATTTTCGTAACACGACAACTAAACTAAGAAATATAGCATCCATCCAATTTACTGCAAGCGGAGTCAACCCGTAGTCTGTCTATAGTATGTACTGACTGGTATGCATGGATGCATACCAACTCATCCCATTACTGATATTAGTTTTAATTTTGCTCAAAAATTATTTTCATTAATATACATATAGGCCTGTGGGCTGTAGGGCTGGTTTTACAAATCAAAAAAATGCATAAACAAAACTGTCGCTGCTGGAAATAAAAAATTGTTTAAACTACGAAACTACCCGACCGAAGAAATACATAGATTATAGATTTAAGATCAGTGTCTAGATTCGGAACATAGTGCGTATTTTATAAAACTAAAAAAAATGGTTGTAGTTTAATAACACTGACTGCATTTGGGCTTGGGCTCGACTTCCGTATTCATGCTAATTAATCATATTAAAACAATCTCTATATATATTGTATATACTTTGATAAAGGAACACAACCTAAGTTGTAACCAAAATTCTGCTGGTATCGGTGACTAATAATTCTCCAGATTAATCCGTCTAAACCTTATAAATTAAATTGATATATATACTCATGTGCCTTATCAATTGTTTTGGTTCTTACTTTTATGACTACTAATCGTAAGTCCATACATAATACGCACACACGCGAAGCCCTCCAAACAACTTTATTTTTACTTCCTAGGTTTCCTTCCTTCGCTCACACTATGACAAACATTTACCATTACCATATATATATAGCCTTTTAGTATACTACATGCACATTCATATATAATTAGATTATACAAAATGATTACATTCTAGTTTTCTATTCCCGGCATGTAAGAAAAATCCCGTCAAGTTCTGTAGACCCATTCCCATTATCCCTCCCATGTGAAATACAATCACTGTAAATTCTAATTCCTGTAAGAAGTGCTTACCAAACAACACCGCAAATGTTGAAGTCTTTTATGTATCTACATGCAGTAGGCGTAAATTATCCATACTGTTTGTTCCCTTTAGCCGGCCGGCTGACATGAAGGAGAAAAATCAGTTAAGAATAGGCAGTGGAGGTGATATGAAATCTATAACCGGAAACATGTGCTGCTAGACTCCGTAAGTATAATATAAGCATAATAAAGGGCTGACTCATTGAATTTCCCCTGGCATATTATCTGTATAT
>JAQFZE010002742.1:0-13907 GCA_034695245.1 Dicyrtomina saundersi | reverse complement strand
AAACGTGATCTGACCAGGACCAAAAAGAGAGATTTTGGAATTCCAAGAGACTCGGAAAGGCATTCGTCAGAACATCTTCTATACCATCAGCTGCTCATCACCGGAGTAAAGTAAGATTGAAAGAGTAATAGTCAGTTGCCAGTAACTGAGCTACTACGATAAAATGTAAGTCAAAACTATTCATTACTCCTAACTAAAATATTATGGGTATGAACCATCCCTCTGTTTCCACAGCCAGACTCTAGCCGTAGTAATTTCCTCCTCTCCTCTTCCCTGTTTTCAGACTCTCTTTTCCCTGCTATGTGTCTCCGGGACCAAGCAGCAGATGGAGAGTGCGAGTACAAAGGGAGGAAAGGATGGATAAAATATGGTAGCAGAGCGTTATACGACCTTTAGAAACGGCACAAATAAATTGCAAATAAATAATTAGTTATAATAAAACAAAAAATAAAATTTTGCAAAACATCAAAACAAAAAATTTAATTTTTTTCTTTTCCAATGAACACAATTTCCACTCAAATCAGTAGACGTGTTTTATTCTTGTAGTTTTCTTAAGAGATTATTACAATTTTGCTTTCTTTATATAATCAAAAATTTTAAAGTTATTGCCTAATTAAAATTTTTAATGAAAATCGCATAATTCTGGTAGAACCATACTACTTTATAAAAAAAATTAGAATTGGCATAAAATACTCAACAATCTGATAACTTATGATGTTTTTCAAATTTTAATACTTGAGATGTAAAAAATAAATATTCAATTAAATAGTACATACATAGATAAATACTATAGGCAAGGAAAATTTCCTGTACTTGCTAACAACGTCAAGGCAGATTTTCATTCCTTTCCAATAAAATCACAAAAAACTTTTTATCACCTCTTTTCTAGATAATGTAAAGGTAGGTTATATAGCAATCAGTCTTATTAAACTAATCTTTAATTTCACACGAACAATTAATACAAGTTTTCTGTAGCCGCGAAATAGTGACCATACAATCAATTAACTCATCTCTTAGCGACTGTATAGTAGATTGACGAAAATGACGTTCTTGCTCAAGAATAGACAATCGCCTGCGAAACTCAGCCCGATAATTTTCGGCCACCAACATATCCTTGAAAAAGTCGTGAGTGGAAACTGACGGAAAGGGAATAAGCCCTATAGAATCAAATAATAATAAATAATTTGACATAGAAATTAATACAAACTTTCACAATATAATTGCGAATGAGAGCAAAACATTTTGTCACATATTCTTACTTGGCCAGGCCTCCATAGGAGATAAAGAACGAGCACTCACAGGTCGCTTATCAACACCAGTAGTACCAGAGGTTGAAATCCATGAGACAAAATAAAAATACAGCTTGACAAAAGAATTTACGATGAAATATTTCATTTTCAATTTTCTCAGCAAAAGACTTTTTATATAAGTAGCTTTTTAATCACTAAGGAAGATTTAGATATGCGTAAAATGAACGTAAAGTAAAACTTTGCCACAACTAATTCACTCTGCAGGAATCCAGTACATAGAAAATACCAAATTTAACAATTTTAAAATGGCGACGAGAATATAGTAAATAATATAAAAGTAGCACAGTCATAGAACAGATAGCAACAAGCAAATACGCTGTAGATGGGAGAAATGAGAACAGAGAGAGGGGTATAATATAGAAAGGGACCAGCAAGAAGCACGAAGGCATTCCGCAAACACTCCAGCCGAACCCCAAGTAGTATTGCAATGTATGTAGAGAGAAACAAGGAGTATTTTTTCTGCACCACACAGTACGAGCAATCGTTATAAAACGAAATGAGCAAGTATAGGCATGCAGGCGTATTAGTATAGGCGTATATAAAAAAGAATATGTAGAGGGTTGCAAATGAGAATATAGAAGCCATCAGCAACACGCATTTACTGAGTGGAAAAGTCAGCGCAAGAAGAAACGGACTTCTATGGGCAGGACGCAGGCGTTACAAAATTGAGGAAAAAAAGGAACACAAAAATTGCTCCGAGGGGCTATAACGTATAAAGATAGGGACGACAAGGGAAGCGGGTAGTTAGGTTATAATTCTCAAACTTAGAAGGAAGGAGGCTTGACGATGGAATTTTGACTCTAAGAGACTGTATAAACTAATAATAAAGACGAGGGGACGGGGGAATATTTAGGTTCCAAATCTCACCCACTGAGGATGAGTATATGGAAATCAGCTTGACGGGAATTGTTCTTTTCGATGGACGGAGGTTTTATCAGGCATAAGGACAGGGGAAAGACGCGAGCAAGCAAGCACGGTAAACGTTTAATGTAGTATAGGGCGGAATAGACACTAATACAGGTGCTAACAGTGAGGGGAAATAATTCACGCAAACTCACAAAACTATAGAAGACACGAGAGCGACGGTGTGGGATCGTAAGGGAAAACGAAGTTGGAGGTTTTTCTTAATAACGAAGGGAGTCCATGCTCAACCCTCAATAATAAGATACTCAAAAACATATATGTTTACCAAGACAAGCCTACTGTACACAAGACAAAAAGAGGAGATATGCTTTAGTACCTAAAGCAGAAAACACACAGCCCAGATTAGGTACATTGGCAACGAGTGGCAGCAAAGTGGTTGAGAGAAAAATGGCGGAGAGATGAGATTACGTGTGCCTAATATAATTAAGTTTCGTCCCACACCCAGACACTTTCACGCAAATTAAGGATAATAGGGAGTAGGAAAACGGAACCAACATATTCAGGAAAATAAACATTACAAGAGAGATCTACTTAAAATTCCAATCATACCTCTTACAGGAATTCAATTCATCTCATAACTTTTAATTTACCATCGATTTTGCTCATTCCTAATGTATCTAATAGACAAATAAAAATACTACAAAATATATAATAATGATAAAAACGCTTTTCTAAAAATGACTACACAACTACAAAATAAATCTATCCAATGACAAGGGATTTCTTAAAAAATTACATGTACTGAGATTTAAATAGCCAATTTTAATTCTTTTAGATTCAAGTTAATAAATGCATAGATATATGCAGGTACACACAGTTAAACTTCAAAAGTCTTCAGCCCAAAAAATAAATTGTATCTGCTTACACAATCTTAAATACACTCATTCATAATAATAAATTCAAAGTTTTAATTTTTCATATTCGAATATTTGTTCAGTCCACATTTTATGATTTATCATGTCACTATGTTCAAATTTATTTTCAAAACTCTTGGCACACCAAAGTAGCCAAAAATTTGGCACACCAAAGTAGCCAAAAATTTGGCACACCAAAGTAGACAAAGATTTGGCCCACCAAAGTAGCCAAAAATTTGGCACACCAAAGTGGCCAAAGATTTAGTTTGCATTTCTACAATCATTTAACTATGACAAATTATATAGAAAATCAGCAAACAGGCAAAAATATACCTACGATATAAGCCTACAGAATCCACAAAAGCTACAAAAAAGGCATTTAAATTTGTCTCTAAAATTTAACATCCCTTGCATTAATATAACTACCAATAATGCCAATTAAATCAAATTTTCAACTTTCTCTACTGTTTTTATTAAATAATGAAGAACGATAAACTGCTTGCGTTAATCTATTTCCCTTTTACTCGTCTGCCAAATAACGAACTCCTATTATGTTCCATATATCTTCTATACCCTAATACATTGTGAGAGGAAACGCATCAAATACAAGTTCAATACTTTTGCTTTCACAATCCATACCGTAGACCATTAAAATAGATATTTAATTTCTTCTCGATGACTCCAGATAAAGAATTAAATTGTCTTTAATAGTCGCGTTTTACATTGGTAGTATAGAGGGCGTATGTAAATAGTAAATACAAATTTCTATAACAACAATACAATAAATAGAGGAAAAACTCAATAAATAATTTTAAAACATAGACAGTTCAAATAACGGTTCATTAAAACGGGGGACGGCGAGTACAGGACTACAAAAATAGAATGGAGCTCTATAGGAGATATTATGGGGGAGTAAGATCACATAAAGGAGGTAGCTCAATTTAAAAATGAAACGCAAATTGAATAAAAATTTTTTTTTTTACTATTAATTTTTTTTTCTTGTTTTTTCTCTGGATTGAAAATTTTTTTTTTCAAAAATCTAAAATAACCCAGTCAACAACATAAGCCAACCCTAATAAGACTATACCATGGCAACACTACCATATTTGAGTACTAAAAGCTATCGTACATGTGTATACGCGTGTATGGGGCATGCAGGATCATGGTTCAGTAGAATGATAATAACTTTGTGGTTGCCCAAATTATTTCGACGCGCTTATAACAATAAAAAGCTTACATACGGGGCTACATGCACAATACCTAACCCCACTCACCGCTATTCATATGCGAGAGTGACATGAATGTAAAGTTATTACCAATTTCATATATTATTCAATGCATGACATAACATGTAATACTAAAATATCTATAACATTTTAATTCGCCAGAGTATTTCCGTGGGCCTATAATTTTTAAGCAGCCTACATGTTACTCGATATATACAATAGATGACCTCAGTCACCGCTCCTCGTATACGGGTGTGACACTGAGCCAAGGATCATGCATTTTACCTGTGTAAACTAAGGACGCGTATAGATATGCACAGTAGAGCCTACAACCAAATATTATATTACAACTTTAAATATAGCATAACTGACGATATGTCACTGATAGTCACAGTCCTACATAATGATTAAACTATAGCACAAATAACATTAAGACCAGAAACACAAATAACAACAGGTAACTAGGGAGACAAGGATAAATCAAAATTAAAATTAAAATTGCAATTTGTACTCGCTCATTTAATTCTGGATACTCGACACGATAACTATCTCACATAATTACAAATTATATAACAACAATCAGAAAATACACAGACAAATTCAGTAAGTAACTAGGAGAATGACAGCTAAAAGATTAATACATCAAAATTTGACTTTAAAATATTCACATCCAAACCAGCATAATACATAAATACATTCTAAATAGATGAGGTAACACAGGAGAAAGCGCCACAGCACGAGCTGATTATTACAATTAATCAACAAGGACGTAACTATGGCCACTATTATTATTATTCCAATATATTTTAAATTTGGCATTTTTTTTTCAAAACCAACAGTTAAGTCAAATATAAGGACATTTTACCATCCTTCCTACCACAATAAGACAACACCATCACATCCACAAATAATACAACATACATATAACTTAGGGGCCAGTAACTATAGAAACTTGGAAAAAGAAAAAAATATAAGGCTAATGAGGTATTCGCATGGGAAAATATATCTACCTAAAAATGGCTGATTTGGGGACTGACTTGAAGCACCGCTACGCTAGCAATACCTACAATAATATGTAAATGATAAACCGCCAAGTAGTTATTGATGACCAAATATCCAAGGTGTTAGAACTTGATATGAATGACTGTAGGATATAGTCCATACAGTAATGCAGGCTGGTAGTGCAAATAAATAATATTTGTAGTTAGAAATAAAGATTAAACCTTTTTTTCATTTCACTTGAAAATGCTCCCTATTACAGACAATGTACTGAGCACTTGTGTCGTGGTATGGCTGTTGTCTCGTACTAAAAACAAGTCTCAACTCGCTCTTCGCCTTCAACACACCGAAGGCTCCTAATGTCTTTGCCTCCGTCAGTCTTTCTCTCATTGTAGTTTACACAGAAACCAATACGTTTTGAATTGCCTATCTCTCCCACATTGTCTACATATATGTACATAGCTCGATGGTTTACAATACAAAATTACATTCTCTACACTGTAGATGTATGAGATTTATAACAAAATAAGTACTAGTTAGAAGTAAACAGTGGTTTTTAAACCAACAAACAAATTAAAAAATTTTACATTTTACAACATTATAATTATAAACTTCCTATACAATAATTAATATTTTGTCGCCTAATTAAAAGGTTGTTCAGATGCAGAATTTTCTGCTCTACAACATACTTGAATTTGACTGAAATGGGAAAAGCAGCATAAACATGACAGGCATACTTATAAAACCCAATACTAGGTAACAACAAAACTAATTCCGTTGAATCTAATAAACGCAAGACCTAATTGAATCACATCAACTAAAACATGACAGTGGGAGCCCAACTCACAGACAAGGATAGAGCAGCAGACAAACACCTTCATAACAACATTCAGTAACTATGGCAAAATATTATTTTTTATTTTTATTATTTTCTTATTTTTGAAAAATTGTCCTAACAGCTAACACTTTCAAAGCACTTGTCATTTTGTTTTTCTCAAATTTAAATCAACAACCAATACAATTTAAAACCAAGAGATTTAACAGATACACAAAAATTTACGAAGTATAAGAGGAAAATAATTTAAAATGGGATAATGCATTCAAATGATAACCCCTCAAGTGGATTAGACATGGATTTTCGATTTTAAATTTGTTTTTCTATAAAGTCAAAGGGTGGTCGCCAATTCTTAACACAAAAGAAGCTGGGGACCATTAGACTACAAGGCATAGTTAAAATGGAGATCTATGGTGATTGATATGGGGGGTTTATAATTAAATAGATAAAAGACATTGGAGATGACTGCGAATTCAAATATAACCATTCACTAAAATACACACTTCGCAATGTCTCATAAAATGCTAACCCTAAAAACGTTACTCCCTATAGAGTCGCGAGTTAGTGGAGGAATGGTTCATGCCTACTATAAGAAATAATTTTAAGTTCATTGTCTAACAAATATGTTTTAAAATTCTTTTACACAAATGACTCATACATGCCAAATCTGCGTTTACAATCGATAATCACTAATAAGTTAAAATAATGCATGCTTTGAAATGAAAATGAATACAACTACATATATACATAAACGGATGAGTAATACGCCTGAATTAAAAGATATACAATTCCTCAGCTGAGGTAGAATTACCATATCACTTTAGAAATAAACAAATAAATAAATGAATGACGTGTAATCTAAATGGTTTACAAACAAAATAAATTTACACAAAGAGACAGTAGTCAATCCATGATCAAATATAAAATTAAAATTAAACAAAAGGACAGTAGTCAAAATAAGCCTACTGAAGTAACCTTTATATTGTTCTAGAAAATTCTGAAAGGCAGAACAAGTGTAGGTCGGCTCAATCAGAATCCAAAGCCTACCAACTGGAATTTCCAGACCCTTTGCGATTTCTAAAAATTTATCAAAAAGGTAACAGAATTCTACGCAACTAGAACGAACTGAACTACGTAAATACTTGAACATAAAGCATATCAAACACATTAATATCATCTAATTTTTGAAATTTATAAAAAACCTGTCTGCAGCAGAAACCTTTATAATCAATAATAAAGAATTTGTTTTAACTACAAACAGAGTGACGTTGTATCGCAAAATATTATTATATAATAAATATCTGATTGTGACAATGTATCAACACCAACAAAACTTAAAATTACCACGCGATAAAAGATCACTCATCGCACTAGGAGAATGGACTCAAAGGCTCAGAGATATCGACACTGGATATACAAATCACATAAAACTTAGAACAGACTTAACAAACATGAGCCACGGATCAACTCAAACAATTATATCTATGGAAATGATGTCCCCTGAGGATATTAACAAGATAAAACAAGCTGAGCTGGATGTTGAATTTGAGGAAAAAAGAATCCAACGGATGATATTATCTGGCATCACTCAATCACTACAGCAAGAAATAGAGGAACAAATAACAAAACCAGAAGAGGACCGAAACAAAGACAAAACCAAGCAACACAAGAAAAATAACCGCGCCATAAAATCAAGACATCCCAGAAATATACAAATCAAGCCAACAACTACGAAGGAAACACCGGAGTGGCATGAAGTCACTGCACTAGTGTGGGCACCAGATACAAATAAAAACAATAGCCAACACTCATTGACGGTAAAACACCAGAGACAGAAATGCGCAGCATGCGGAAATAAAGAGCACCCAAGTGACTTATGTCCAGCGCTACGGGGTCTATCTAAGGCGCAAAAGAAAGCATTCATGGGTCAAGCAGACACCCAGGCGGAAGAAGAGTTCAGCGACTAAGAATCAATTTCACTAAAACTAATAACTTACATACTATAGCCAATCCAATTTGTGTTAAATATTAGTAACTAAATAATAACTTGAGTACACTACACAATTAATTTCAACCCTGACTACGTCCATATAATACTTTTAACTAAAATGTTTCATAGAAAGGCCTAAACTCCCAACTTTAAAAACCTGCCTAAAACTGGAAAAGAAGAAAAGCATTCGACTATCAGAAAAGAAAATAACCCCTCGCAGACTATTCCAAACCGACGGCGCAATAAATAAGAAACTAATAAGCGAAGCTAAAATAAAATATGACCAGCTTTTAAAAAATATAATATGCAACATGACTCAACAGAGTAGCAACGCAAAAAACCAAGTAATTATTCATACACCGCAAACAAGAAGCACGACGTACGCAAATCTTTTCCAAACATTATCGGCAAGTCGTTTAGCGGAAAAAGACATTGGAATTCTACCCAGACTGAACCAAGGGCAACAAAACTTAGAATCTAACGATCAATTTCACAAATCTGAAGATCACGTAACCTAACAAACATCCAAAATGAGCAAAAAAGATGCTTTAGACGGTAACCAAGAACAACAAGGAGAACAAGAACAAGAAATCAGGAATATACCACCAAACCCGGAGGAGATCAACCAATATTTGGTAGCCGCCTTAAGCTAACAATTGAACACTCAACAACTTATATTACAAAACCTCACAATACACCAACAAACAGAACAAAATCTCGCCGCAGCAATCCAAAATCTTCCAGCTAATAACCAAGCACAAGTAACCAGAACATTAATGCAACCAGAGATATTTAATGGCAAGCCAGATCAATGCGTCAGAAAATTCTTAATTTCTTACAACTGTGCTAGCGTAGTCAATGCATGGACAGATGCAATAAAAATCCAACAAATCATGAACGCTTTGAGAAACTCTGCGTTATCGTATTATGAGATGTCATTCGGTCAAGAAAGAGACGTCGCACTAGCAGAACAAACATGGCAGGAAATAGAGGCTGCTCTAATCAATAGGTTTTCGAACAAACCCCGGCTCACCTTTACCAGAGAGTACATTTTGTACACACAAAAATAATCCAAAACCGCAGTTGAGTACTTTTACTCAATGCTAGAAAAAATTCACCTCGCTGAACCAGACATGGAAGTCAGGAATAAAGTCGCACATATTCTAAACAACAGTAAAATCCGCGTACGTCAACAAGTCGCACTTCATTTTCCACAAGATTTAGCTACGTTGTTACGACTTTTCGAAGCAGCAGACAGAAACGAGACTACTAAGAAGGAAAAAGATCAGAAATATGTATTTGCAATTGAAGGAAGAGGAAACAACACAACTAATACACGGAATCAGCAAAAAAAAGAAAGAGATGAAAGTAGCAACACAATTAAGCAAAATCAACCTCAACACAACCGATATCAAAACAACAACCCCCAACCAAAAAACTGGAACAACAGACAAAACCGACGCGTTAGTTACCCTTACCAAAACAATAATCACGGTTTCAACAACAATAAAGAGCAAGATCAAAGTCAACAGTTCAACAACAATCGCAACCAGGACACTACATGGAGAAATAATAGTTATAGAACCAACTACAACGGAAACAACAACTACCGAAATATGACCACGGGCAACTATTACAATAACAACTATAATGGTAATATTTATGCTAATAACCGCACCAACAGCAATACTCCAAGAAATACTTTTCCCAACTACATACCAAATAGAGGTCCAGTGACGTGCTATTCATGCCAAAAAAAAGGTCATATATCCACGGAGTGTCGTTCTAGGAAATACCAACAACCAACTACCCAACAAAATTCAGGATATCCTCCAAGGAATCCAAATTACCAATCAAACATTCCTCCACAAGCTAGACCGTCACCAAAAAACGCGAACAGGCAGAGGATGTAGGATATGGAAACTCTGCGAAACAAAAACCTTCCATCAAAATTCAACCAACGTTTACACTATCCCATCTGTCTACCAAAAGTAGTACCTTTTACCTTCCAGCTAAAACATTTAATTCTAACACAGAATTCCTTCTAGATTCAGGTTCAAGTTGCAACCTCATAAATGTGAACCTTCTTCCGCCCAACACAAAACTTTCAGATTCCACCATTTAACTAAAAGGAATTTCTCAGCAAACAGTCACAACTCTAGAAGAAGTGGAGCCAAGAGTAGAAATAAGTCCTGTTTCCAGTATTACAGCAAAATTTCACGTCACCAATGCCCTAAATTTTGGAAGAATCATAGGCAATAAATGTCTGCAACAGTCTCTAAAACAGCTGGATTTCTAAAACAGAACTGTGACCACCATGACAGACGACGAAATTCAATGTCAAACAAGATTTAACTCAGGAATTTTACGGATCACCAAACCAGAAAGTAACGACCAAGTAGTCACAGTACAGATTTCAACCCCAACCAAAATTGAAAAAAACTCATCAACAATCATTGATGTTCAATTCAAACAACACCACAATACATCTCACTCATCTCCAATCCAAACATATGAAATACTCAACAACCAAGGGATCCATCTATTTGAAAAAATAGAACCGGTTTTTTTAATCATCGACACAGACGAATTTGGTAACGCAACAATTGAAGTCACTAACAAGGGCAGTCCTATAAACATTATGGATAAAGACTTATTTGTCGCAAGATATATGAGCCCTAAGAAAACTGAAACAATAGAAGCACCTACTATGAAAGCTACAGATCCGGACAATATAACTATTCAGCAATGTTCACGAAAAACAATCAACACAAATTTGGCCCCGGCAGAACAAGAGCAAATGTTCAAACTACTGGACAAATACAATGTGGTTTTTAATCTGGAAACTGATGTCATTACCTAAAGTAAACTAGTAGCCCCAAAAATAAAATGGAAAAAACAAACCAAATCAATATCAGTAAGACAATTTACGTATTCCAAAATAGAAACGGAATTTCTCGAAGAAAAGGTCCAAATGATTTAAGATGCCCAAATTATAGAGAAAACAAACACTCCTTATGTTAGTAATTATCTGGCTGTAAAAGGAGGACATGGAAGGGAGATTGACCAGTTGACGTAAAACAAAGTTTACGTCTAGTGCGAGACGCGAGAACCATCAACGAATTCATAGAATCAGATACTTGGCCCTTACCATCGATTGAAGTCCTTCTGTCCTATCTAGGGAATAATAAATTTTTCGTCACAATTGACTTAAAAAGCGGGTTTTGGCAGATTCAGTGTCATCCAGATGACGCTGATAAATTTACGTTTCAAGGACCAGCAGGCGCTTATGTTTGGAAATGCCTGGCCATGGTTACCAAGACGGCAGCCAACCAGTTCCAAAGGGTGATGTCAGATACTTTTCATGAACAACTCTACAAGATATGCATCATTTACGTTGACGACATTATAATTTATGCAAAAACTTTTGCTGAACTACTTAGAAGAACAGAGATAATCTTAAAAATTTTGCAAGAAGTTGAATTAACACTAAACACAAAGAAATGTTTATTCGGAGTAACCGAAGTAGTTATACTGGGCCACTTAATTTCCGAACAGGGCGTTTAGATCGACAAAGCAAAACTGAAATGGTTTGATAATCGAGCGCCACCAAAAAACGTCAAGGAAATTCAAAAACTTCTAGGATTTCTGAATTATTTTAGAAAAAGTATTGACAATTTTGCTACTATAGCAGCTCCACTGTATGCACTAATGCAAAAAGGCAGTAAATTTGTATAGGACAAAGAACATCAGGACGCAAGCGATATCCTGCGACACAAACTAGAGTCAAGTCCTGTTTTACGACATTTTAATGAAGATCTAGAAGTAATTATTTACAGCGACGCAAGCAGCGTAGGACTTGGAGGAGTAGCTTTTTAACGTGAATTTGGAGAGCAAAGACCTATCCAGTTTATTTCAAGATCATTAACCAAAGCAGAAAGGAATTATTTCACTTATGAACGCAAATTCCTTGCAGTACTGTTCTGTCTTTTTAAATTCAGGCACTACATTTATGGGAAACACTTTACAGTAGTAACTGATGCTCAGGCCTTATTAGCAATAAAGAAACATCCTAAAGGGGCCCAAGGCAAGCTCTTTAGATGGGGACTGGCACTAGAGAGTTTCGATTTTACTATAATACACCGAAAAGGAAGCCTCAATGTAGTCCCTGACTATTTAAGTCGACTTTCATACTACGACTAGCATAAAGCACCCTTGGAAGTAAAGCCTGAAGACTTAATACCCCCAGGAGATGACTTTGATATCCCGATCTATTTTGTGGAAGATTTGGACATCACTTTATTACAACAATCCTATAAATATTCAGCTGATAGAATTCGACTAATTGAAAATAACCAATCAGTACCTGGGTTTGTACTCAAGCACAATATTTTGTACAAAATCCAGGACAATATCAATAAACTAGTAGTTCCACCCTCACTGAGACATAATATTTTAGTTTCTTGGCACAATGCCACCTTAGCCAGCCACAAAGGAGTGACAGCAACTTTACTGCGAATAAAGAATTTGTATTGGTGGCCAAAGATGATAAACAGCGTAGTGAATCACGTACGGTCTTGCGGACCGTGTCTTGAGGCAAAACGAGCCTATGTTCCACAAGACGGTTTACTGCAAGCCATACCCGTTGGAGAGAGACCTTTTCAGAAGCTAGCTGTTGATTTTTGTGGGCCTTTGCTTACAACAGATCAGGGAATGATAAATATACTCGTAATTGTGGATTTGTTTAGTAAATTTGTTTTTCTACGCGCCACAAAGGACCAAACAGCAGAAACAACAGCAGAGATCCTCCTGGAGTATATAGCGCTTTTTGGACCTGCGCAATCTATACAGTCTGACCGTGGAGCAAATTTTCTTTCACGCCTTGTAAAGATTTTACTCGACAGATTCAATATTCACAAGATTCAGACAACAGCAGCGTGTCCACAATCGAACGGAATTTGTGAAATCCGCATAAGGACAATTAAACAAGCTATACGCGCGTTGCTTGATCATGAGGAACACGAATTATAGGATTTGATACTGCCCAAAATTCAATACGGCATGAATTCAGCAGTAAATACAGCCACAGGATTTTCTCCCTACAAAATGTTATTAAGCATGGAAGCTGCTTCGTTTGATGAAGGACGGTTTCCCGTAGGTATCCAACAGGTCGAAATGGAACGCGATGAGTTAGCTAAGACAATTCGCAAGCAAGCTAGGAAATCCATTTTAAATGCACAAAAAATTCACACGGAACGAGAAAACAAAAGGCGTAAAGATATCACATTTGAAATAGGCATGACAGTGATGGTCAACCGAGTGTCTACACCAATCGACCACAAACCATCGTTGTGCAGAAAGTATTATTGACCTTTTACCATACCAAAACAAATTAATTCCCTCAATTACGAATGCGTGCACTCATACACAAACAAGACGATTATTGTTAACGTTAACACGCTGAAAATGTTTTACGACAACTGAAACGAAGAAGATGAAGAAAACACTATCATAACTAGGATAGAATGGGTATCCCGATTTATTGAAGCAATTTCAGAATTACACCGATTTGACGCATGGCATAAATTATCTTCATGGATATCTAACAAACCTGTATTAAATTCGGAAATAGCATTCGCAAAACGGCAATTTAAATTTGAAAAATATGATGCCTTTTGGACTTTAAGGAATAATATTGACACAGAACAAATACCACAAAATGCTTTTAAAGATCAACACAGAACGAGTAATATTGTTAATACAAGCGGT
>JAQFZE010002741.1:0-13907 GCA_034695245.1 Dicyrtomina saundersi | reverse complement strand
TTTTTATGACATAGCTCATTTTGATTGTAGCTTAAATTGGATATGGGTCATTTTGGTTCTTCACAGACGATATGAAATTTCCCAAAGTTTCGCTGTGTAGCAGAGTTTCATCATTTTGTATGTCTGACTTTTTCTGGTCCTATACTTGGTGTTGGTACTGGTGATGATCGTGGTATAGCTCCGGTAGTGTTTCCTCTCCTCTGTCCTGCTTTCTCTAATTAAGTATAGACTCTCCATATTATTATGTAGCTTATAAAAACTACCGACACCCAAAGCAGGGAGAAGTCTTTAAGACATGATTTCACATCTTTTATGTATTTTCATTTTCTAAGACTAATTATTAAACAAAGCCCGTCGGACGATTTGAGAATTAATGAGAAGCTATCACTGTGAAGACAGAGTTAGGTCAAGTGAAACACATTTTTTTCCCTGCCCGCTAAAATTTCATTGTATTTTCTTCGTATTATTAATTACATATATATGTGTACATCCATTGGGTAGCATGTAGCTACCGGCTACACCAGAGACCAGACCAGAGAACAAAAGACTTGAAAAACATTTGTCAACATTGATACCTTGGTACCTACTTTACTTGTAAAGTTGGAACTTGAAACAATTATGGAAGAATGCTGAATATTACAAGAGGAGTGGAATATTCCCAACGTTGAAAAAAAACATCTGTTTAGTACTGCATTGTATTGCCCCTTGGGGAGCATAACTATTTTTAATACATGTTGGTATTTAATTATACTAGGTACATTATTTACTTTTTCTCTTTCTCTCTCTCTCTTTACCGAGCTCGAAACCTCTTTCAATAACAAACAGATGGTATAGCGATAGCGTATCGTAATGTAATTCAAATGCAAATAGAAACACTTTTACTGTACTTACGTTAGAGCTTTGAGGCTCTCTCTCCATCTCCGCTCTCATAGTTGATAGTTGCGTGAGTATAGTTTTGAGTTTAAAAAAAAAGAAAATAAATAAAAAAAATGAATCCTAAAAAAACGATGCCCTCTTACATAATTGTCATAATTACTAGAGAAAAAATGTTGTAAGTACGAAACACATTTGAATTCTGATTTTTCTGCACTGCACTCACACTGCAGTCTGGAGGAGCTTAGCCAACCGAGAAGCCGAAGCCCAAACGAAGCGAAAGTGGGGAGGAATGTGGAGTAATCATAACAGTGAAATGTAGCGTGAGCTTTTAGGTTTTTTTTTTGCCCCTTCTTTACATGTTGGTCTCATGGTCTTGGCCTTATAGTCTATAAACTCTGACTGTCTGTGAGGAGACGCATAGGACAGGGGAAGGAACGAACACCCATCTGCTTGTTCTGATTTCCATTTGCGTATAGTATATGAGTTCCCTCCATTCCCATAAACTTACAATATAAACTTTAGCTTAGCATATTATAAGCAGAGAGGCTTTAGAGGACAGAGAAACAAGTCCTATTTCTAATCTCTGTCTCGGTGGTGGGGGGTGGTGGTTGTGGTGGTGGGGGTAACTTTAAGCTCTTTGAGCTTCGTCCATTCCTTTGCCATGTCTACTGACTACAGAGAAAAATGGAGTTTACTGCATAATTTTTTCGTTATTATTTCCCCCTGAATGGTACTGAATGGTCTGCGGTTCTACTGATATACCCACACATAAGGATGGACCCTATACTCACCGGCACCGGCCTGACATTTTGATTGATGCACAGATATTTAAATGGGAGAAAATGACAGTTGTGTGGAGGACGTTGGTAAAAATACCTTATGGATACATGCGATTCCTTATGCTAATGACGATTTTGAGGTCAGGAGGTTCAGGTTGGAATTGGAAATCAAAGGGAAAGGTGTAGCCATGGCGGGCTGTTGTGTCCGAGAGAGGAAATACAATATGATTATTGGGGGATTAGCATTATGTTCACTGTCCGTACATTGAAAGACATGCCGCATTGGAATGTTTTGTACCACCACCACCACGGAGAGGACAGGGAAAACAAAAAAAAAGGAAGGAAGCCACTCACATCACATCACATTGCATTTCGGATCGCGGATCGTCCTTCGGTTTCTAGTTTTCTCGTGTGTTTGTGTGTTAGTGTCAGTCGTCGGTGTTATGTTGGTGTCGGGGAGATATGTAGATATATAGGTAACGTATGTTTTTTGTTTTTTATTTAGGTTGCTTCGTTCCTTGTTGGTTCTTGATTAGGATTAGTGTTTAGTCTTTTTTGAATTGAGTGCTTGAGCGTGTCCTACTAGTATCCTAGTCGTGTAGTGTATAGCGAGAGAGAAGGAGAGCTCCCCCATCTGTCTGCATGTACTCCTCTGCCCAAGTACATACCGCCAGCCTTGTATCAATATCCATATGGACTGACTTAACTTAAGCCTCCCATAAGTTGTGTTGTAAGTTTTGTAAGTAGGTACTTGGCTCTGGCTTCATAGGGATAGCGAAATGCTCGTAGTTTCCTAGTTAGTCTTTGACTAACTGAAACTCAACTGCTACTCCAACTCCACTCACTCTAAACTCCGTTGTATAGTTACTGTGTAGCAGTGTGGGGAAACGGCTCCGGGTATTATCCGAATCCGAGGATACGAGTAGAAATAACGAGACTTGAAGACTACGACCGACGACGACGACGACGACTACTACTACTACTGCTACTACTGCTACGTACCCGTCCCTCAAAATGTTTATATTGTGTGTGGCGTTCTTTTTTTTCTCTCTCTCTCTCTTCTTCGTCTAACGAATGAACACACTCTTCACCGTCGTCGGTGAAGT
This sequence comes from Dicyrtomina saundersi, assembly GCA_034695245.1. NCBI lineage: Eukaryota > Metazoa > Arthropoda > Collembola > Symphypleona > Dicyrtomidae > Dicyrtomina > Dicyrtomina saundersi. The sequence continues at coordinate 11,146 of JAQFZE010002741.1, read as the reverse complement.
TTCGAGCTGAAAGTAAACCGTGAGGTTCACCTCAGTCAGTCAGTGAGTCGCTTGTCGCTCCGACTTCATTCAGCACACGGTCGCACAACAAAGATAATCAAGGAGCACATTCTTTCCAGTAATGACTCGCGTTACTACTGAGAGTGAGACGACAACGACGACCGAGAGCCAGAACCGGATCCAGATCCAGAGTCAGAGTCAGTGTATTAGCCATTCATGTAGAGTGCGGAAGGAGGAAGCAGGCTCCCTCCCGAACCGTCTCCAACTCTCCTCTGTCCTCTCATCATCATCTTCATCTTCTCCAGTCATCTAAATGCTGTGATTGTGCTCTGCTCGTTTCTCCGTTAATATCCGCTTAGATAGTTCCTAGTGTCCTCCTCATAAAGACGGACGACCCCGTCCGTGTCCACTCTTCTTCACCGGAGCTTGAATCAAGCTCAGTCGATTGAGTCTTTACAAACTACTACTACTACTACTACAACGCTCCCTCCCACCCCAACGCATCTTCACACATCCCTGCCCTATATGGAACTCTCTCATTCTTAACTGATTCAATTAGTCTTTAAGAAAGTGTCCCGTTTTCGGGAAGTTAGGATCAGTACGATCTGGATTTTGAGACAATAGTGTGAGGGGAGGTGGGGAAGGAAGACGCTCCTCAGCAATAATACCATGAGCCATTTTGTTGGTTGTAAGTCATTCAACCAAAACCAAGTTGTCATTGTGCAAAATTAATTCATATTAAAACTTCCATCTCAACCTTCTTTAATTAAGGTCTGTTGTAGCCACTATTATAGTCTGTGACGTGGACGGTGATTCGTTGACAAAAAGTATAGAAAATTATATTTAATTGGAATTATTACATTCAACATTTTTTTTGGAATGACCATTCACCGTGAGTTAAGGATTTTGTAAGGTATCTCTTTTCTATTCGGAAGCTAGGATCGTTTTCATTGTGAATACAGTGGACGCTGTGGTATTATTGGTATAGTGGTGGTGGTTATATGGTGGTGAAGTGATGTTCTGTCACCAGAAAGTTTAAACCTTAGCTAATAATAAGTGAATATTAATACCGATACGGATACCGAAACCGAAACCGAAACCGATACCGATAGCGATACCCTATACGAGTAGGATTACAATTCTATTAGACACAAAAATAATATAACCAAGAGTCCATTTATATTTCCACATCTATTCATTCTGGCGGGTGATTATGTTTGGGTGTTAACATGTGACGGAGGATGATGTCTCTGTGTATAATAAACTCGGCTACACTCCAAAATCCATGCTTTTGATCACATCACCAGATATTCACATTTGAGAACTACTATCAACTATCAACATCAACTATCACAATGTCATCCATCAGTGATGACATTTGTTAAAACATCAAGTTTTATTTTTTCTTCCATCAATTTTTGAGAGTTTCAAGATTATTATGAAGGAAATGTAAGAGAGGAAAAAAAAAGATGGAGAAAAGAGAAGAAAATTGAGCAATTTGAGCGTGTTATTCTTCTGTCTCTCCTTCTCGCGCGAGTGTCCTGTGTGTTCTGTGGGTTATTTTTTTCTCTCTTTGTTTATTTTCTGTTTCAGATCAAAGTGCAAAATTTAGCAGTTAAGAGATTCATCATCAAAGAGCTCATTACAGAGAATTTTCAAAAAAAAAAATACATAAAATTTTAGATTCCAAATAAATAATGTAGATGCAACCAAGGACACTATATATACACAATAAAAATTTACTTAAGCTCATGTACATTCCAAAATGGACTCAAGACATCGAGATCGACATGAAAAATTTAAGATTTAGAATGGAAATATGGAAATGAAGGTTTTTTGTCTGTCTCCGTAGTACTCGAATATATTATACATAATAATAATAATGTCTCACATCATCCTCATCCAAAGGTTCATCATTCAGGGAGGAGAGTAGTAGAGGGGGAAAAGTTTTTTAAGAAACTCAAAATATTTAGTTAATTTATTTCAAGTGTTACTGGTTGGCACTTCCACTATCCTCTTTGATATAATCTCAGAAAAAAGTTGGATTTGAATTGTTTTTCCTTGGATTGTGTGGACTATACTCCTCCTTCACGACGACTCTGTCTGTGGTGGTGAGCTGATTGGAATTTTGGAATTTGGAATTTTAAAGTGGAAGTGGCTGGCAAGTGTACAAAAAAAAAACGTGAACGTTAAAAAGATTGTGATTGTGACTACAATAAAGGGAGGAGGCAGACACGGACATTGGTGTGTGTGTATGTGTGTATGTGTCTCTCGTTCTCAGTGTCTTGTTTCGACGTCTATCTTGACGTAAAACCAACCTAAAAAAACTGGATAATATTCCGATGACGCTGCCGCGGATGGTTCACTTGTTTCTTCTTATTGTCACATCCAGATCCATTCTAAAAAGACTTAAATGGTTAAATTGGCAAACTACGTGACGTATATCAAAGTTACTTTTGTAAGAATTCACAAATTTCTATATACTCGTGAGAGAACTGCTTCTTTTTGTGTCTCTGTGTCGCTGTGTGTGTGTGTGTGTGTGATGTGATATGGTGTGGAGAGTTAAATTTGGTTTTTGAGTTTTGGACTTGGTTTGAATTCATTCACTGCAGCAGAGAGCAGCAGCGTCTGTAACTGTGTCAGAACCAGAACTCTTGGCTGCTCCTCTAATTGCTTGGGTTTTGTCCTAAAATAAAATTTGAATTTTCTTGGACTTGTTAAAACTAACGTCTAATCCTCCTCCTCCAAGATACGTACTACCTATATACATACATGCTTTTAAAAAAACTACTAACCACTAAAAACACTAATAAAAATCCTCAAATTATTTAACATTCCCTAACAACTATTATTACATCATAATATACCAACAGTTAATTCATATAATTTTTAGGAAAATTTAAAACTATTATGCACGTGCCTACAGTTTAAAAATTTAAAATATATCCTCTTTTCCAAAGTTAATCACCGTATAGCATACAATTTATATTGGAAATTTTAAGAGACTTATAATATTAGAAAATCATAGTTGATAGCTGAGAGATCAGAGCTGTCGTCTTTAAAAGTTTCGTCTATATAGGATTTAAAAATGAGAAAATATAGGTGAGAGGAGCACAGGGGTAGGGATGTGAGGGACAGTAATGTTAAAATCCAATGCCAATGACTGTTTCCCACAGTACTAGAGACTCTCTCTAGGTGTTTGTCATTTTCCCTTTTTCCCTTGGTGCGAGAGCAGCAGTAGCACTGTAGCTATATAACTATATATACATGTAAAAGAAACCTTCATCACCCGGTTGAGTACCTCCGAAGCCGACTTTTGGACGCGGGACCAACTCCAGACACTTACTTCAACTTGATTGAAATACAGAGAAAAGAGAATTAGTGAAATACCTTGTGGAGCGCATCGGGTTGGAATAAAATGATGTTATTTGAATGAGTTGCTAAAAGCTTCATTTACAGATAGTACATTAGGGGAAACAGTTAGTAAAGGAAAATAAAATTTAAAAAACAAAAATATATGTATAATATTTTATGAAGTATTTACCTCCTGGATCTCGGCTCATGTGTCTCCCAAATGGTAAAATGTTGTTCCTGTACAGAGACCATACGACTCAGTTCAGATAAAGAAATCCTTCTCTCTCTGTATTGAGGCTTAATGAAAACGGGAGGAAAAGCCACGCTAAAAAAGAAAAAAAGACAGAACATTGAAGAGTACAGTATAGGAGAAGATGAGCATATGGATGTGTTCAGTTTTCCCGTGTCTATCTCTTCTTTTGTACAGTACGAGTCTACCTGCTGCCAGGACCAGGACATTATCAAACTCACAGTTTTAAAGCTGTACAACAATTCTGTGGATGAGTATCCATCTCCAACTCCTACGAGCCATCTTAATAAGATTCTACACAGTTCCACACACACACACTCTTCATACATGTTTCTTCTCCTCTCGAGACATTCTAAATTCTATATTCTCCACTCTACATAATATCTTCTTGGAAAACTAAATATCTTCTGTGAACGACATGCTCCTTGACTGTATAGGTTTCCTTGTAAATGTGAGAGAGAGAGGGTGGTGGGGAGAGGAGACAGAGGTTCGTACATGTTTCTACTCAGAGAAGTAGTGGTAAAAATATAGAGAAAAGAAAAAAAAAGAGATACGAGAAGAGAGTTTGGAGAGAATGAAATAGGGAAAAAAGAATATGTTACTCCATGCTACACTTGACAAGGAGACCCTCGATGACTCTGAGAGAGAAACATACTGCTGGCTTCACAGCCTCTGCCATTGACTCTACAAATTCTTTTTTAACTTCGGTCTTCATCTGCTTCTGGGGATTTCCACCTACTCTCTTTTTGAGCTCCGTCGTCTACTTCTACTTCGACTTCTACTTCTACGTCTACTTACCACTCCAAGCTTCCTACATAAATAAATAAATGTGACTTTTTCTTCTCCGTAATTTTTTTTTCTTCGTCTTCTTCTTCTTCTTCTTCTTCTGATTCTTCATCTCCTGCTCCTCTTCTACTTACACTCTCTTGGTTCTTGCTCTCTTGGTCGTCGAGATGACTCCAAGACTTTGACTTGCTCCCCGCAAGGGAAGGGAAGAGGCAGAGAGAGCGGCAGACTTTCCATAAGTTCTGCATTTAAAATATTATTATTAAAAAAAAAATATTGTTCAGAACAGAGATTCTCAATCCGAAACAGTTGCACGATGTTCACTAATTATCATTTTGGGCTACTGCGGTCCTCTCTGCCAGCAATGTCTATTGCAGGCGCTGGCAGAGATAAAAAACTCATTAACTTAGCGGCAACGGATTCCTCATCTCACCAAAAGCATAGGTAAATATTACATCAGTCTCACTCTCATATGATTATGATTCCCACTCCCTCCTCGTTTTACACACTGCACTTCAACAACCACTTTTTCTAAAAAATGCAAGCATGTTCATGGTGGCTCGTGTGTGTCCATTCTAAACTTATGATAATTTGTACATGTATATGCCGCTTGAAATTTATTACAGGAAGAGAAAAACAATGTTGAATTTAATGTTTAGGGGCGCGGATGTCTGCCCCATTTTGGTTTTTGTACTGACTGAGAGTGTGTAAAATTGTATTTGTCTTGTACTGTCATACAACAAAGTGACTACGCACTATGTGCGAATTTTGAAGCCCCTGATTTTGTCACCCCTTTTGGATGCAAAAGGCAAACCTTGGAATTAGTGATGAAATTAAGCAATTATCAGTTGCTTCAATTATTGGTCATTAAGACATTTGACGTTAGATTGTTTCCCTTTTCATTCAAACCCAAAAAGTCCATTAGCTGACACATAATGATGGAACACAACAATAGCTGATTTTGAACGGATACAATTAGTAGGATATTTCATATTATGTAATCGTAAGCTTTCATTGTGTGGGCTGGTACTGGTACATCTGCTGTCTCTGCGTCTTTAAAGACATGAACATACGCAAAGAGATTTTTAAAAAATTTCGTATCTTGTAGCTGTGTCAGACAGTCATACTAGAGCATTATTGTAAATTGTAAATTAATTCCAAGAGGTTTCCCTATGTGAAGAAAAACATGACTGAGGAAAATGTCCACCGGATTGAAGTAGTTGCCTCTTTTGAATAAGTTTGCTAAGAATGGATATGGGTAACTCAATAATAATGCGAGCCTAGATGAAATTAATTCTTGGAAAAATTGTGTGTGTAGAATACCAGGAGGCAGTTGTCTCTTACTATTGCTATAGTACAATTCAAAGAGGGAGTACAAAAAAAACTAAAAAAACTTATAATTCCCTTTTGCTACGTCTCAAGTGAAGCCTTGTAAAGAAAAACGAAATGCGTAATGAGTTTTTGGAACTAAGACTTTAAAAGACGGAGATCTAGCAGGATTTGAAATTTTTCGAGTGTCTTGTTAGTTATTACCTTTATAGTATTGCGTGTGTGCTATATGCTCTCTGCTTCCTCACATTTCTTATTCTGTAGTGTTTGTCTTTGTCTATCTTGGGAGAGAGCCGATATATAAATTAGGAAATGCCTTGTTGGAAATGATAAAATTGTATTACTCGTAACGCGTACCGGGACCAGGACCGGGACCAGGACCAGGACCATAGGGCGATGGGTATGTGGACTATAGTACCGGTGAAATTTGTGACGAAATCCAAATTTCGAAATGGCACACAATTTTAATGTTCGAACAAATTCCTTTGTACATCGTAATCGTACTTCTCCACGTCGCCCTACGTTTTTCTTCTTGTGTGTAACATTTTATACCCCTGAAGCACCATATTCCCCTGTCAGACTGTTTCTCATCCATTTGCATGACTTTTTATTGTTTTACATTTTAAATTTTATTTATGAAGGAATCTACCACAAGGAGCTAGCATTCGGCGGCGAGTAACAATCTGTCGTACACCGCACGTCGTACGAACACTTCCACAAGGTATACTATAGGTACATCAAGAGAAAGAGATAGAGCGAGAGAATGCTGTCTTGTTTTATGCTTAAATAACCATGAAAAAATCTATTATGTTACTGCAATTTCATTCTCCTCAAACTGCTTTAAGAATTTATTTAACGGCAAAATTTAGTTGTCGTTCAAAAAAAAATTTTTGCACATGCTCTCACCAGTAGTGCTATACGTAACATGGCCAAGACCTTATTCTAAAAACAAAACAAAAATCATGGGTACCTCTACTACATATCGTGCATTCAGTTGTTGACATGTGGCAATAAATAATGTGGAGCATTAGAAAAATCTGAGTATGTGGTTCAATTTTTAAATAGACCAATAGGGATGATGTGTACATTCAGAGACGCTCATAATATGCTAAATACTACGGATACCATATAGTATTACCTAAATCACGGACAGACACTCGTACTGGTACTGTTACTGGTACTGGTGCAGAGCGTTTAGGAAAATAATCATTTAGAGCCGCGTGTCATTATGCCACTAGAACAACTCTAAAGAACTGCTCAACTGTAAAACCGAAAGGTATTCTGTTTTTCAGGAACATTATTTACTATATAATTATATGAGTAAATCAGTACGAGTATTATCATGTATTTGGAGTATAAATATTAATTACCTTCCACAACCCACTGATAGTAATTTAATTTAAAAATATCGGCTGTTGCTGTTTAGATCGATAGTAAAATTTTACAAAGACCGCGCCAACCATTGTTGACGTGTAAGGATTTTCCTTTTCCTTATAACCTTTGAAATATTTACGGCTCCGTTTCACAGTCCCTGAAAATTGAGCAGAGAAGCCCGGCTGAACTTGTTGTCAAGGGTTAAGAAGATAAGAGAAAATAGGAAAAGTAATTATTTTAGCTCTCCGTATTACTTGTGTATGGAAGGAAACGCTGGATAATTATCTAGGATTCTGCCGAATATCATCTGGCTTAGTTAGTTCAAGTGGCAATGGTAGTGGTCAATTAATAGATGACTTGGAGGATAAAGTCTGTGTGTAAGCAGTTTGAATTTTGAACATATATTTCACATGTCTTACGAATAAGCGTAAGACTAGAGAGCGAAAGATGCGTTCTGTTTGAGGCGTTGAGGAAAAGGTTTCTCAGCAAAAATAAGTAATTATATATCTCTGCATTAGAGTTCATTTGTGGGAAGAGGGAAAAAACTAAATAGTTTCTATCCATTTAGCCTCACACAACTGATACTAGTGGTCCCAATGTTCTGGTCTGGTCTGGTCTGGTCTGGTCCTAATGACATGGTCTGATCTTGTCCGAATCAGCAAAACAGACCATACCGACTGGTCCAGGGTATTTTCCCAGATACCAGACCATTTTCTACCATATTAAAGTTCAAGAATAAAAGCAATTTTTGAAACCCAAAAAGTGTTAAAAAATTATGATGTTGTAGATAATTTGGTGCATGTATTTTTGTATTTACCTAAATACTTTAAGAATCTAATCGAACCATAAAATATGCGCTGGTCTGGTCCAAATACTCTTGGGCCAGACCAGTCCATATTTTATGGTCCAGACCAAACCACTGGAACCACTAACTGATACTGATGAGGTCGACAAGTACGGACTGGATTTGGGTTTGGATCTGGATCTTTGGAAGCAAGTCAGACAGATTGATAAAGTACCCTATAGATTCCTTTAGCCAACTACCGTAACCATAACCATGGCTACTATATACATGATATATAGCCTTGATATAACCATAAAACCTCACTGTTCTATTCAACTATGGTGGGAATAGTAATTTGCACGATTACAATCCACAACGAAAACAATATAATTACCTACCTACTTTTCTATAGGCAAACGTACATATACGTATATCATAATCATCCTACATGCACTTAATGACTTTGAAATTAAATAAAATGACAGTTGAGATGTGTTTTTCTGTTTAATTACAAAAAGTGACTCGCGAATTATTAAACACGAAGTTTGTAATTTTACGTATTAAGATCGCACTGCATTTAGTCAATGACAAAAAAACGGAAATTTGAATTTTGTAAGACAATGCTGTGTAGCTGTGCTCCTGACTGACATCACTGAACCGTGAAGTAAATAGAATTCACGGGTAAAATTTTGTTTCCTCCAATTTTTCATTTCGTCAAGTCACAAGTTTGGTGAGACAGAGAGATGGGGAAAAGACAAAATGATGTTATTGAAATAAGGTTCACACTTAAAAGAGCAGTGAAATGGGATGTTTATGCTTACTTAGCGAGTAGTTTAGGCACTATTCTCACTTGGAACGTTTCCATTTCCATAGCTTCTACTATGGTTTCTATTTCAAGTACATTTCGTCTCAACTTTTATATTCTCTCTTCATTTTTTCGTTATTATGAGTTTCCTATTCGTTTCCATGAGTCAAGCTTGTAATAGCATCTAATTTTCCCTTCCTTCCGAATTATACTATCATTAGAATTGATGTACAACCACAAAAAGTTTCGAAAAATATAATTTATTACACTGGGATGGTTTGAGGAAGAGATGGAGAAGATGCGGCTTTTTGAACAGTTGCAATGATTTTGTCGGCAATCTTGAAAAAAAAATGACGGACATTTATTCCAACTGTACATACATAATATCTGTTTTCCCTGACTTCTGAAGCATTACTTCCGCTATTACACTACTTCCCTATCCCGAACGAACACATTAAGCAATCTGTTCTTTCACTGTACTATATACTGTCTCAATTTTGATTTCAATTTCGATTTCCAGACCCCTCCATACACTGACACTCGCTTCGTCAGTCCGTCAGCTCACACTATATAGACACTAAAATATTCTGTAAAAGAAAACTAATACCTAAAAATAATTTTACTAATTTTTGAAGAATATTTTCAATAAATTTTTAACTTCTTTTTTACCGTTAATAAAGTTAACGTTAGTTTGCAATGCAATTTTATGCGTTTACGCAAGGATTACAGATCTAAATGGTTTTTTAATTGTGTTGTTGACTGGCAAATTAGACCCCTCGATTTGATTTTAATTCAAGGAGACCCCCTTCCTTGACCTTGAACACCTTGAAGTCAAAAATTTCAAAAATTTCTAGTAGTAATCAATAATAAAAAAGTCGGATTCTCCATTCATAACAGCATGGCAAAACACATAAGAAATTTCCCAATTTTTGAGTAGAAAAAAGTAAAACATTAATTTGTAGTCATCATTGCTGATAAAGCTGCACCATTAATTATTGTTATGAAAGAAGTAAAAACTGATACAAAATAATTTTATTCGTATAGCTTAAAAGGGTAATAAATGTCCCGAATTTGAGCACAAAAGTAAATATTACAATGACAGAGATCCAAATCATGTAGTAATGTCAGTAATGATGTTAATTTGTAATTAATGTTACTAATTTCGGACTAGGTTTCAAATTCGAACTCAAACTATGTTGTTTTGTGCTTTGCTGTCAAAGTCAGAGCTTGAGAAAATGTTGCTTTTTCTTTTCGTTGAAGTGAAGTTGAGGGAACGTCTCAGGATGTCATGATATAATAGGACAGGACATGATGGGACATTTGAGTAATTTTATGATAATATCATATGATTAAAGTCTATGCATTTGTCACAGACTGTCCGTGTTGGACTCTGAGCTTAATTGTCCCCCCTCCTTCGTTCTAGATAAAGTACTCGGTTTCGGTTCGGTTTGGCCACAAAGCCTTCCTTCCATGACATTAAATACTGACTGGACATTTACAGATTTGAGACTTTCAGACCCACGCAAGACAGAATTCTAACATATTCGTGACAATGATTGTCTCTCTTTTTTTTTATTTCAGTTGCACATACTTTTTTTTTATTATAGACACGACAACTTGTCTTTAGCCGGCACCACCACCCACCGAATAAATATTTTATTTTTATTTTCACTGAGTATTTTTAGTTTAGTATAACATTAACTAAATAATGTGTCATTCTCAAGGCAGGACTTTGAAATCGAATTGGATTTTAATGACTGCACAGTTTGTGTTTTTTTAAATGATTATTATAATTAAATATTTATTTCTGGCCTTAAGTACGCCCAGAAACTAAGCAATTTTACTCTATTGCAATGGAATGAGACAGCATAAAAACTTAAATCAACAAGTTCATACTTAAAAAATTATCCTTGGAAATGTCACTTATGCGGAAGCTTGATAAAAATTAATTCATATTCTTATTTAATGGGCCAACATAAAGTACTTTGGTGTTTTAAAATAATGTGACAGACTTTCTGATACTAGGTACATTTGTACCTACATGACTACCTACATCGTGACCGTGGACCGTGTGGAAGTTGTTGCGTTCCCTCTTTTTTTTTACGACCATGTGTAATTAGTGTAGTAAAGTTTATATAATAAATAAATTCTTTGACAAAGTCATTCCCAGGCCCGAACCAGTAACAGAACCAAAATGACCCAACCTTTTGGATATGAAAAGACATTTGTATTATAATACGTTGTATTATAAAGAAATGGTGGCTTGGTAGGATATTATATATGTCGTAGTCCATAAGCTGTTTAGACCCTATAGGTATAAAGGATAAATCCACAACCGCAAGATTTTCTGGCCTAAATTAAAATCGATATATTTTGTTGGGACTATGAATTAATAGAATATTTTAATTCATATAATGTAAAAGGAAATAAGTTGGACATAAGTCCCTTGTGGCTACTGACTAAA
>JAQFZE010002740.1:0-13908 GCA_034695245.1 Dicyrtomina saundersi | reverse complement strand
TTAGAAATGTAAAAAATGCTATGAGTTCACATGGGCAGTACTATTATAACAAGGAGTATTTCTACTACGTAAGTCAGACCAAAAAATAATTTTTGTGATCTAGATTTTCATGCTGATTTTCTACTGATTTTGATTCATGATTTTCCTAATGGATTATTCATTATTGTTTAAGCTATGTTAATTTTTTACTTATATTATTACATATTTATAGCTCGATAGAATCAGTGACTGGGTTATTCAATGGAAATGGCAGTTCACGGCCAGAAATGTTTTAAACATTGGAAATAATGTGTATTCCGCTGTAAGTTACATACCGTAGCTGAGCATTAGCATGATAAATAATTTGTAGTAGCATGATGCTACCATCTTAGCAACTTTGAAAAGATTGTTATGATTCAAAATATTTTAATTAATTTATATTTTTTAAATTTAAAAAAAAATTAAATTTTTAATTAATGTTTGTATTGCAGATTATGGGCACAACGCTGACCTATTTTATTGTAATTTTTCCACTGGGGTCAAAAGAATAAAGAGGAAAGATTCACTACCTTAGGGGTCAGTGTGAGTGGTTCCAAGTACAATAAGTTGTTGGTTCATTCTATTTCGATAGCTCGTTGAAAGCCTATATTTTAACAATGTTACTTGCATCTATCTGAGTGAGTCATATAAAAAACAATTTAAAAAACTATAATATTATAGTATCAATTTAAGCATATTGTAATGGTTACATAAGAATTTAATAAAAATTTACTTATTTATTAAAAAATAAAATAAAAATTTAACAAACGCGTTTAGGAACAATAAATTATTATTCATCAAAAAATCTTGATAAAAAAATAATATTATTTTTCAAAATTTTTGCGAACCAATAATACGAAAGTAATATTAGCAGTTTTTAATCGTAACTTGTAACGTTCATTAACCATTTAATAAATTACATTTTTGAATTAAGTCGGGCGAAGGGCACAAACTTCAATAAATTCATTTATTATTTACTGTTTAGAGATGAGGTTATGTTTAAATGACCTGACCTCGGACCTCACTTTGTATACGTTATAAATATACAACCAAAGTCTATATAATTTAATAATATAAATAAGGGCATTATGTTCACCGACTCGAAGCCACCACTTCCTTTTTCGCCTCAAAGTAAAAGTAGTAAGCCATCTCCACCGTCACCGTCTCCGCGTGACAGAAAAGAGCCTGACCATGAAAAGCGCCAACAAAAACGGGCATTACCACAAGAATTACTCACGCACAAAAGTGAAACCGTGATTTGCCTCAAGAACCAAAATCTGACTAAAATTTCTCAACGGGATATTGATAAATATAGAAAATATTTGGGATTTGATGTATCATTCAATCAAATTTATTTCTCGGATGACTTGTGCCGGGAATTTCGATTTATACGATTTCTCAACATTAGTCATAATCACATAGAGAAACTGCCTCATGATATTCATCACATGGAAAATTTAACCATTTTTAATGTCTCCTTTAATAAGGTGAAAAATAGAATAAAATATTTAACGTGGATTTCAAACTTGTTTAAAAAAGACAATTAAAAACACATTATCTTTTTTAATTTTTGATATAGCATTGCTTGAATATTCGTTTTTTGTTCAATATAATTCTAGATTGCCAAGTTACCATTAAATCTTTACAAAATGACGAAATTGAATTGGATGGACGTGAGAGGAAATCCATTCCTTGACAATTGGAGCAAAAACAGACATGAATCAGAATTGAATTCAAACACGGATATTTTTGATCCTAGAAAGTTTGTTTTTGAAATCCGTCCGTACATGTTGGCAGTGAAGGACTGGCGAGATATAAACATTAGGAAACGAGCAGAGGAAATTCTTGAATATTTAGTCATTTGCCCTGTTAGACCACCGTGTCCAGAAGATGGTAAGTAAAAAATCGAGTTTTAATCTGGATTATCAAAATACCATATCTTACAAACTAAAACTAATCCTGGGTGAAAATTGTTGTCCAAATTTTACTTGTATTTAATTTAATTTATAATCTAATTTGGATTCGAACTACATAGCGGAGTTTGATTTAACCATTGAAGACTACAGTGATTGTCCTTTTAACAAATTAATGCAGACTCATCCCGAAGAGATACAGAAAATTTTAGATTTGACAGATAAAAATCGTCCTAGTTGCGTCAGCTATCCGGAGGACTACGTTGGTCGGGGTTGGAAGAAGCACTCAAAAAGTATGTTCATTTTATTGCATGTATTTATGTGTTATCTAAAAAAAATTTAGTTGAAGTCATTGCAAGCATTAATTATGTAGTAATAAATAATGTGAAAATTAAGACGTCAATTTTGCAACTTTTAGCAATTCTGAAACTGATATTTCTAAAAGGGACTATGCTTCTGATGACACTGCTGTCTTTAGCAATCGCCTTCATGGAACCTAAACAGTTTGACATTTTACTCGAATATTTATTTTCGCCTTCGAAGGATTCGTTTTTTGCGAATACTTTTAAGACAGTACATTCCACTGGGCAATCACTAACGCCTTTGTTTCCTATTCGTGAGCCATGGGGTAAGAATTAGCACTGTATGTTATGGAAATGGATATTTACTGCAATCCGTAGTAATGGAAGCTGCATGGAATTAAAACTTATCTTACACCTGAGATATATAATACGCTTGAATGGGAATATATGAGACTTTTAGGGGAAAGTAAAATTTATTTTTGTGATAGCCAAAGTTAACAAAAATTTCAATGAGCTTGTAATAATATCACTCATAAGACTATTAACAAAAATATCCAAATAAATTCTACAATTTTAAAACTATGGTTATTGCATTGTAGATGTTTCAATGGATATAGATATACCTAGTAGACTCATTGTTTTGTTGTCTTACTATTTAATTTTATTAATACTCTAAAATTCATCTTCTGGACAGTACATAGTATTGACTGCGTCAATATCAGCTTGACTCAGAGCATTTCGTTGGCCAATGACCACATCCGGTTCCAGGGTTTCAATCGTTGGGATACTAGGATCCTTGGCGAAAGCATATCGTCCATAGTGCATGATACTCCCATAATCATATGTAATGTTGTACAGCAATGAGGGCAGTTTTGCAAACTGACCATCTTCTCCTAAAACCCATTTTTAGAATGGCACAATACAATGACATATTTAACTTCAAAAAGTTCAAAATATTAGATAAGTACATTTTCTATTAAATACCCTTTCAATCAGGGCCGGATAATGCGGCCAGCGCAGGCAGCCCCCGCTGCCTGATTTTTCAAAAAACATGCAAATGGAACATTTTGCAGTTTTCAAAAATATGTAAAAAGAATATTTTGCACTTTTCAAAAATATGTAAATATAATATTTTGAATTTTCAAAAACATGCAAATTAAAGTTTTTGTACATTTAAAAACATGGAAATAAAACATTTAACACTTTTCTCAAAACATGTAAATAGAACATTTTGCATTTTTATGAATCAAGTAAAAAGAACATTGTGCACTTTTCAAAAACATATAAATACAACATTTTACTTTACCAAAGAAAGCTATCGATAAAATCAAAATAGTGGTTTTTGTATGGAAACAACTTGCTGCCTAAAAGTAATTCCTTCATCCGGCCCTGCTTACAATTTGAAATCTTACCCAGTTTAATATTATCCCAATTAATGGTGATGTAATCATCTCTGTCCGTCCTGGACTGTTCATGGTAAAATCCGATTGTGTGCAGTAATTCATGCATAATGATCCCTTTCGTGATACATCCACCATCTGCTTGGAGATTCAAAAGTTGGGCGATTCCTAAACGTCCAAGAAGTGACCAACAACCACCAGAGTTGGGACCTCCACGTTGAATAAATACGTAGCCGACCTCAGTAGTATGGTTCCTAAAGCTGACACATGTTAACGATGCAATCTCTTCCATGGCTGCCAGAACTAGGGATCTCTCATTTTCGGCTGCATTTTAGAGAAAATAGCTAAATAATTGAAGCATATTCCATTCCAAATATTTTTGGTTTGAGGCTTGCGGACTGCGGATGATTTGCTTTTCAAAAAAACTTACTAAAGTCTTTGTCAATAGCATAAACCACAGTTGCATTCAGCCATCGAAGTAGTTCCCCAATAATACCTCCCCGGGCATCACTTCCAGGAGGTAATACAATATCACCTTGGAAAAATGGACCACGCTCGTCCGGATTGTCCATACGTTCTGAATATTATAATTGACTTACAATTGTAATCCCGATTAAGACAATAAGTTACTATTAAATGAAGGTGGTACAATATAAGCTTAGTAAAATTAAAATTAAAACCTTATTATAGTTATTGCAATTTTGTGATATTATTTTGTAGTCACAAAAAATTCCTACCTTGTGTGGGATTTAAACTTGGAAATGCAAGACCCCGTCCGGTTACGCATATTACTGCAAATGTAATTACTATACTATACGAAAATAAAGGTTGATGTTTTGTGTGAAGATGCCACATTTTAATGCCCGGTGTTAATGAAAATATATAAATTAGAAAATAATTCTAAAATTAGAATAAACAGTGAGATTTACTTCAAACAAAAGTACTTGTTGGCCTATAAAATTAACACCTTTTGGATTTTGGCTGTGTCTTGTGTGGCTTTGCAAACTATACGAGGAGAGTACAGGTAGAATTTACAAATAAATCAAGCACATTGCCTTACAAAAGTACAAACGATTAAACTACAGCTCTGAATACAATGAAGTGCTGTCACAAATACACCTGATAAAAGATAAACCGGATTCAAGATTAGGCATGTCAAAGTCAGTGTGATTAAACAAAGGTGAGTGCTTCTATTCGAAATAACAGCTATTTTAATTATTACTAATTTGATATTTAACTTATGTTTTTACAATCTATTACTTAAGTTAAAGTAGAAAGAAGTAAACTGTATGGTAATAACTTATATGTAGGTACATGATTAAGTTTAAACAGGAATGTTGAATGCTTCGACACTAAAAACAACAAATGCAACGCATAGTAAAAATATTGAATATTTAAAATACAGGAATTTTTTAACCGTGATTTCAAATATTACTAATTACTTTAGTAATGGTTCTATACGAGACACGAGAGCAACAAGAAAGGCGAAGATAGCTACTTAAACAAAAATAATGGCACAATTACTTAGGCACGAACTTGAGAAATACTTAAAATCATTCGTGATTCGTATAGGGAGCTTTCCACGTCCTACATTATACTTTTAATGCATTGTGTCCCTGTAATCTGTATATGTTCATTAATCTGAATCTGGTCTACACTGAGCATTTAAGAACAGAAATAGCTAAAGTGCTTGAACTTTAATGTAATCAATCTGCAACGCAGCCGTCTGATTCACCCAACTTGACTCCCACTGACGTCGTCCATACCAGAAATTATAAGCAGCCTGTAAAATCATACATTTTTAGTTAAATAATTTGGCAAATTTTATAGTACTTCAAATTAATTATTAATCAAGTTATTACTATTAAAAATAAAGATTTGCGTACATTGAGCTGATTATTCGACCAAGGTTTACCATACGTTGACTGTAACCCGGTATCTGGAAATCCAATTCCAACTGCCACTTTCAGTTGTATGTAAAACTAGTTAAAAATAAAAAATATTAAATGGGACAATATTTAGACGAATCTATTATAATTTTGCGTCTATTTATTTTTGCACCTATTTAGGTTAGTAGGCTTTTAAGTAATAAATACAAGCCGTTCATTCGCTTACTGTACATCTACATACCTGTTGATCGAAGGAACTCTTTAGCTGGCCATCCTCGCTATCGCCTTCTACAACAATATGCTTCACGTTATTTGGAACAAACGAATTATCAATAAATCTTCCAATCAATTTATTATCCAAAAATATTTTCATCAGTTCTGCAATTAAATCCGGGTTTCATTTCAATTAGCATAACATTAAAAATATTACAGTTACATATTTCTATGAAATATACAATAATAATAATGCATACACTCATGGCAAGAATTAAAATACAAAGTGTTAAAATATTTTTGCCTGGAGTCCAATCAAATTTGTAAGTATGGAAATCTTCCGAGAAGCCATCTCCAGGCTCAGAATTTTGACAGAATTCAGCCATGGATTGAATTGCAGTGGAATGAGCATCCGAATAGATAAGTTGTGAGCAAAATCGTTCGTTGCCAAAATGTGTTCTGTTCTGGGCAAGATACTTAGGATTTCCTCGGGTAGTTATTAAAACGATTTGAGCAGAGTCCGTAGGCTCACCAAAGTATTTGTATCGGGGTCGTAATGATATCTCTATAATTTCATTATTAAAATAACAACAATTGAACTAATTTCCTTGAACATAGCTGACGACATAATATAGAAATCATTGTAATTAAAAATATTTCAAATATAATCATTAGCCACAAATTGTATTAAATGGGGTTTAACCTGTAGAAATCCAATCCCCCTTTGGCATTTTTGCTTTTATTTCAATAGTTCCATACTTAAACGAAAACGACTGACTTGTTCTGAGAGTAGCGGACATGATGGGATTTAATATTGCTGAAAGATCTCCACGAGCCGTCTTTTTACACTGACTCCGCACAAACGAAGAACAGCTAGAGAAAGATTCGTAAAGCCAAAAAATTATCATTGTGTAAAGTAGTACTCAGTTTTGCATTATCGCTATTACGGAACGTTAAAATTGAAGCCAATATTTTATTAAAAGTTTTATTAAAGTTACCTGTCATTAATACTTTTGCCGAATTCAAATGTTCCATATGATAGAAAAGAAGCATTAAAGTACTGCTCAGTGAAGGTGGGCTCAATGTACAGAATACCATCTTCAACGTAGCTGTTTTGTTCACTTGTACCATATAGAACAAAGCCATCATCCTAAAAAAAAGTATACATAGCCTTACATATATATGACATATGTTATTCACTTCTGTTGTAATTGTAATGAACTTGTTGTAACAAAAGTTTAATAATAATAAATAAACCTACCGAGAGATACCGGTCATGCCTCCAAGTAGTCAAATTAAAAGAGTTAAAATCATCGTAAAATATAAGTTCCCCTGGTTTAGCATGCCCAAAGTTGTTCTGTGTAATTGAATTCTTTCCTGGAGTTGAAAGTATAAAAATAGACAACAACATTAAATTTCTTCCCGACTCTTCCAGTAATAAATTGCGTGCATTTCTGCCAAGTGGTATGATATTGCTAGGAATATTACAAACATTAGTCATTTTGATTGTCGATAGGGATATATTAATAGTATTAAAATTAAAACCTAGGTCTAAGTACGTAAACAAACATATTGAATTTAGTTAATACGAAAGCCGCGGATATAATATAATTAATCACCTGAGTAATTGAGGTTCTCGTTCTTTGAAGAAAGCAAATAGTATGCCAAAATAATTAGAATGGCTAGCTGCACCAGGCACACAATACCGAGAATAATTGCAATACGAGTGTAATTGCATGATGGAGTAGAAAATTTTCGACCAGGTCGAGGAGGCTCAGGTCCAGGTCTCACTCTATTTCTATTGTCGGCAATATTTAAATGTGTGTGGGAGACTCGTGTTGGATCTCCTTGTTCTTGTCTTCCACTTATTACTCTTCCACGATGTTCCTCAATCGTGTCGTATTCGTGATCAGTTAGGTCACTCTGTAGTATGCAATAATAGAAATAGGAATTTAAATAACATTTATCAATACCAAGAAATTTAAATTTAAATTACTGTATACAATTACATAGTTGAACTGCAGCTGTCAATGCAATTCTATACATAGTACAAATACAAGACGGCCGAATTATTCACTAGATGAATGAACTTCTTTCTATTTAGCACTCATAATAATAATAATATTTTCTTATCTCACAAAACTCATAGCTTAAATTGCTTCCTTGACTTACCCCATCCGCATCCGGTGATTGGGATCTCCTCGCTGTCGCTGCTGGTTTATTTAGTAAGGAGACGTTTTCATTTCGAGCATTTAATACTTTACTATAAAGTGGTGCTGGGACTGATGGTGGAGGGCCTGGGGGAGCTGAAGGTCGAATGACTCTGATAGGACTTGGGCTTGTACTTGAAGTGGAGCCATTTAAAATCTTGAAATTCTTCATGTCAATCGGTGGCTTTTCAGACTTTTCAAATCTGCCTACTTTATTACGTACATTCCCTTTGTCACTAATCGACAATGTCTGAAAGTTATTGGTTTTATTATTGTGTGCCATTTTTGTGAGTTCGATAAGTAATAACACAGCTGTTAGGGGAATTATTTTACAAAAAACGTCAAATATTATGGGAAACTGGGAAATAATAAAATTATTGAGAACTTACGAACTATATTAAACAGGAGAATTTAGGAAATCACTGACAAAGGTTGAAGTTGAAATAGAAAAACACGTCAAATGTTAACATTGAAAGCGTTAATTTTTTTTCAGCTTTCATTCAATCTTTTTAATTTAAAATAACGCGCCCAAACTAATCGGTTGATTGGGCTGATAATACTGGATACCGAATACAGATGTGAATGTGACTGTTCCACTGTTCACTGTACTGTAAACAGTGTAAACTGTAAGTATACTGACCGACTGAACTGATGCCCGCTGTTTAAGCATAATTACTACAGTGTGGAAAATTTTACCTACTTTCTAAAAATTGCAATTTAGGTAGGTACTTTACACTGTGAACGATAATGTACAGTTACTACCGTTTTCAATTAAATGATGAACTCATTTAACTTGGACGAACTGGAAACTTCAGAAATTAGTTTGTAGTTAAAAACACTTATATTGTAACAAAAGCACAAAAATATCAAAGGTCGAAAGCGAAAATCCAAAGTTACACTTGCTCGAAACCCACAGCTGCAAATGTCAATGACAATCTTGGAAAGTATAAACTGGCAAAGCCAATATTCCTCCTGCTGAATCTAATCTCCCGTTTCTGTTTTCTTTCCACTTTTTCGGTGACATTTACCGTCACAGCAGCAACTAATAACAGTAGTAGTACTACGAAACACAGCAGTCACACCATGTCGTTTTCGTTTATGTTTATTCTGTGAACCGTGGAGTCTTGAATAGAAGTCTACCTTTTTACTTACGATAGACTTATAGCCTAAACCTAAACACTACTATGATTACAGTACACCGAAAATTATTCTTCTTAACTCCTTAATTATTTAGAACTGAACTTAATCACTCCTGTTTAGCTTTAATATTAAAGAAAATATCACATTCAAACAAATAGATTTAATCCAGCTTCGTCTTCATCTAAGATTTCGCTATCAGCTTCAGTTTGAGTAAGTGTCGCGTCGGTCCCAGACAATTACTTGACGATATGACATGTAATTTTGTCCTGTAGTCTGTAGCGATATTAATAAAATAACTACACTTTATTTTTTGTGCTGAAATATGAGGAATCAATACTTGCTGACAAATGATGGAAAGTTCAGCTTCTAGGAATTATCCATTGAAATTTGATTGAAAGTGAAATACAAACCTTTCAAGCATCTCAGCTTACAATTCGTAACGTCAACATACACGACTCGTAATTAAATTCAATTGAGTCAATGCAAACACTTTAGTAAACTCATCAAACAGATTATTTGATATTTGAATTCAGTACAACTCTAAAGAATAATGAGAGTGTGATGGAGTAATAACTATGTACACTGTATACTATACAAAAAAATACAAAATCTATGAATCATGACTCATGATGTTACTTATTCGAGGTACGTTCAACGTTGCTCACTAGTCAGCCTAATATTTATTATGTAGACTGCAGACTATACAGACACTTTTACTAGCTACTAACTACTGGGTGAAACTGCTAAAATAATAAATAGTAGTGAGGCACAGCACAAGCATCGCCTGTTTCCAGTACTTAAAGAGTACACTATGAAGACTCAATTTAATGTAATGTATAAATAAAAGAATTAAATATAAATATGATTAATATTTAACTAGGCGGAAAAAAATGACCGTCAGTGAATGATCTCTCGATCCTCCTCTGTCCTATGTATACAGATATATCGTCTGTGAAGAATCAAAATGACCCATATCCATTTTTAGCTAATAACAATATCAGCTATAACTACAAAAATATTCAAAAATGTCTTCTTGAGAGCATTTAAATAGAACATTTTGCGCTATTAAAAAATATGTAAATACAAAATTTTACATTTTTCAAACAAATGGAATTAGACAATTTTGAACGTTTTCAAAAACATGGAATTATGGAACATTTTGCACCTTTTCAAAAAAATTAAAATAGAACTTTTTACGTTTTTCAAAAGCTCTTAATTAACATTTTAGCCATGTTTCTCATTTTGTTTTTATGACAGAGCTCATTTTGATTCTAGCTTAAATTGGATATGAGTCATTTTGGTTCTTCACAGACGATGTGTACATGTAAGTATCTATATTTTTAAAGTTAGAACAATACTAAACTGCTGTAGCAAAATAAATGGGAACTATATACTGTAGTAATTACACGACTATAGGGCAACGCTGCGTTTTGATGCGTCTTTTCACGCTTGAATTTGTTACATTACTAAAAGCATGAATAATTGTTTACAAGTTAAGTGTTTAGTGATTTTTAGTTGCTACAGATGCGATGACAAGGAATAAATTAACATTAACTATACACGCAGTCCTATTGTGTATTATGTAATTCCATGCTTAAGTATATGCATACAGATATGTAGACGGATTTGTACATAGAGTCCAAAGTTAAAACAAAAATGTCTCTTGACTTTGACAAGCAGTGGCTCCGGGATTGTTAAATCATGACTGGGCTCAAACGAGACGCACAATGTATTATCAAATATTAAAAGCTTTTGAACCATAGCTTATGATCTCCATCGATCCATCATTACATGTGGCTATAGGTACGTTATATTTTGTATTATCATTAAAGCGAGCTATTATATTGGACGTGTGTGTTAGTCATACACAGTAAATTTTACAAATCGCCAGTGTAATGTCGAGTGTGAAGGTAATAAAGTAATCTTTATGAGATAATAAGTGCTGATTAGTCGCTATTTACAGTTTGTGGGAAGAGGCGTGCTGACCAGGAGTGAAGGCTAAACACGTCGTCATTTATAATTATCATAGTCGTGTTGATAATTTGATAATAATAAATTATTATAGATACTATTTAATACACAACACTGAATACTTCTAATCGTATTTACGCAATCGCAGTTAAATGCTTGTCTTTAATATGTGGCATCTACTTAGAAAGCTTGATTGATTTGTAATTTTTAAATTCAGCAGAATGAATAGAGACTCAACATGTAGTTATTAAAGGACGGCCGACGGGTGCAAAAGTTTATAGTTGACTATGGCTAGGAATTTAGGAAATTAAAAATATATTAATGGGAGACAAAAAATGGAATAATAATTACCTGAGCTAAGCATGTATAATTTATGCATTTTTACACCATAGCATTGCAGTACAGATATGTTTCTCAATACTGCAGCATTTACTAGAATATAAAAATAAAACTAAAAAGTTTTGCATTGTTTAACCTAAGTAGCTGAAAAATAAACGGATAGATTCAGAATCGACCAAAAAGGCTTATCAAGGAGTCAATATTGCCGGCAATGTTTCCGTTTCAGATCCTTCCGGCAATATTCCACAACAGTAACAAATGTATGGACATGGACTGCATTACCATGTAATTTGTAATGTAGTACTGATTTTGGGTTCTTAGCAATGGTAGAATTGTAACTACCGTATTTCCTGTAATAGTACACGGACCTGTATTAGTACACGGGCCTGTAATAGTACACGAGTCTGAGAGCTATGAGCTTGAATAGAACACGGGTCTATTTAACACACTATTATATGGCAGTACACGGGCCTGTAATATTACACGGGCCTATAATAGTACACGGGCCTGTAATAGTACACGGGTTTGGGAGGTCGGAATTTGAATAGTACACCCCGTGTACTATTACAGGAAATACGGTAGGCTAGAACTACGGATATAAGATACATATAGGTATCTAAATATAGTTATTAATCATAATCAGAATGATTCATACTTCCTTCGTTTCCCATTTTGTTTTATTCCTAATAACTATTTATTTTAGGAAAAACTAATTCAAATGACTACAAAAATACTCAGAATATAATTATGCACATGCGGTTCACGTGTATTTTTAGATTGCTTTATCTATAAACTGCGCTGCTAGACTTGTAGGACCTTATTAAAATTTTACTACTTTCTGATTAATATGAATTATTGGGTCAAAGCTCATGAAAAAAACACACGAGTCTGTAAAATTCATGATTCATTTGAATTGATATAGGTTCTACAATCAAAGGATAGTTTTCTGCGTCAGTAGTTTTAAGATTATATAGCGTTATGGATTATTTATGGACAAAAAGAGTAATTTGTAATAGCTACTTAAACATCGTAAATTAAGCACGCCATTTATACATATATGTAAGTTGAGCTTTAGGTTTTCAGTTTTATTCAAAGTTAAGTGGCGTGGTTTGTGACAAATTGTGACATTCAATTTTTGATTAACTAGTAATTAAATTAGTACTTTTTTTGCCGAAACTATTCCCAGGGCCGGATAATGTGGCCAGCGCAGGCAGCCCCCGCTGGTTGAATTTTAAAAAAACATGTAAATGGAACACTTTGCAGTTTTCAAAAATATGTAAAAAAAAAATGTTTTGACTTTTCAAATCAATGAAAATAATTTTTTTTGCACATTTCAAAAACATGGAAATAAAATATTTTCCACTTTTCTTAAAGCATGTAAATAGAACATTTTCCACTTTTTTCAAAATATGTAAATAGAACATTTTGCAATTTTCTGAGTCAAGTAAATCGAACATTTTAAACTTTTCTAAAAACATGTAAATACAACATTTTGGTTTACCAAAGAAAACCATCAATAAAATCAAAATGATGGTTTTTTTAAGGAAACAAATTGCTACCTAAAACCAATTCCTTCGTCCGGCCCTGACTATTCCGCCTTGGGCTGGATAGAATTGGAACTACTAACCTAAGTTACCTAAGACATAAAACATGTGTGTAGTAATTATTCAAGTTGTAATAATATTATAATAATAATTTATTCAATTTTGTCGATACAAGCCCATACAACTATGTATAATAAAGCATGTGTCAAAATCTCGCTCGCGCCCTTTCAGAAAGTCAAACATAATTTAATGTCGTACGCCGTTTCAATTTCTAAATTAAGTTCTACATATTTTCTAGTAAACTGTTTTGAAAAGTTAGAGATTCGGTGACTTATAGAATTCCTACATAAATCTACTTTCGGTTTCAGTTATATTCTTGAGTTAAAAAGCTACATACAAAATGGATTTCACTTGACTCTTTCATTCTTTCATTGAACTTTAGATTTTTGTCCTCAAAAATCTAAAATGATTTCCGGATTCATATTCTATTTCTATAAATTCACCAGAAATAAATGAAGCTTGAAGAACTGGGAACGCATACATAAGGTGAATAATCTGTTATACTCAACCTTACAGCTTTTCTGGTTCTGGTTGTTTCTTTTAGCAGTTCACTGTCCTGCAAATATCAAACAAAAGTTCATGCTCGTTTAAGAACAGCATATATCAGCCGACATAAATTAAAGTTACAGTGTGGTATAGACTATCTCTGTAGTCTGTAGTGACTATAATACAGTCTATTGTAATACTTAAGTGAATACGAATTCACACACAAAATTCCCCAAACTTACATTGAACCAATATAAATCTATAAAGTATAAACAATTCATATGTACACATAACCTACATTCCACGTTGGTATTTAAAACAGTTTTGTTTGGTTGCTTTACTTTTCTCGATTATTTTTGTATTTTATGATGGCGTAAGTATGTTAGGCGAACAAGTGTGGAGGATGAGTGCGGATTTTGGCAG
>JAQFZE010002739.1:0-13911 GCA_034695245.1 Dicyrtomina saundersi | reverse complement strand
CAAAATGTTCTATTTACATGTTTTGAGAAAAGTGGAAAATGTTTTATTTCCATGTTTTTGAAATGTACAAAAAAAATATTTTCATGTTTTTAAAATGTGCAAAATATTTTATTTGCATGTTTTGGAAAAGTCAAAATATTCTTTTTTGCATATTTTTGAAAAATGCAAAATGTTCCACTTACACGGTTTTTGAAAATTCAAGGAGCGGGGGCTGCCTGCGCTGGCCACATTATCCGGCCCTGCTGCGCATGAGCATTATAAGCTCTACTTTTGGTTTCGGTGTTTTGGTAAAATAAGCACTGGTCTCAAACATTTCGTTACTTTTTTATTATTACCTTAAAGCTTGAGCACTCCTCACTTTTAGAATCTAACGTAGGTTTAATACTGTAATTTCGAATTCCTGCTTCCACAAATGAAATTAGTTTCCTATTACAGTGCGACTGTAATGTAAAATATTTTGCCAAATTCATAATGATAAGGCTCCGAAATAACTTACAAAAATTCTGATTTACAAAGCAAGCTCATTCAACTCCAATAGTAATTACGTTTTTTTTACCTGCTAACCGATGCCGTTGTAGTGGAAAATACCGATGCAAAAGTTATTATTGTAATAAAATTTAGCCCTTTCAAAATCGTGCATAAAATTTATTACTCGCGCGGGTTATCAATGACGTCATATGTTGTGGGGGAGGGTGAGAGGTCTCTAAAAAAAATGGGTCTTTCTTGAAATCCTTTATACTAAGCATGCAATTACATGTATGAATTTTGATGAAGCTATGGGAAGGGGTGAGGGAATTAAAGTCAAGGATTTTTGTATGATGTAACAATTGAACGCGTTTGTGATTTCCAAAAATTTGTAATTTCGTTTCTGACTTACCGTATATCTTGTAATACTACGCCCCGCTTACTATTCAAATTTGAGTCTATCAGACCGGCGTACTTTTACAGACTCGCGTATTCCCATTTAATAGAGTGTTAAATAGACACGTGTACTATTCAAAGAGAGACATCTCAGACCCGCGTATTACTACAGACCCTCATAGTATTACATACTCGCACATTAGTATAGAATACACGGTGCATAAGGCATAACCATGGACAATGAGCATTGTTATTTGAAACTTACAATAATAGTTGACTTTTATTCACATGAAACGTAAAAAAAAATTACCCTATTTAGAGGTATCAAATAGATTACTTAACTAGGACAATAATAGAGTTTAAAAATTTGGGATGAGAACATGGATTTGGATGAGTAACGCAAAATTTTTCAATGTTGTATGAGTTAAATATTGAAATCTATAAACATTAAAAATTATTCACGTATGAATTATAAAGCATTATAGATACTACTCCCTCTTGGTAAATTCCGTTTGGGCGCCATTGTTTAAACATATCCTTAGCACAATCTTAACGCTGTAGTAAAAACATAGAAGCGAGACAGTCACAAGGAAAATAATTGCTCCAAAAATAAAGGCCCACACGTCCAAAGACCGGGTCACGAACCACGACACATTCTTCGTCTGCGGCCTTAAGTACGAAACATCGTGTTGACTTAAAACAAATTCAGTCCACCAAACAGCCAAGTCTACTGGGTGCATCGGACGTTGCTTCGAAGCTTTAGACAGTTTTGAAGCAGCTTGAGTGTAGCTGTGTGGGAGTTTAATGAAACTAATTAAAAAAAAAAATCTGTTGTGGATTTAATAACTTCAAATAAAACTATTAAACTAAAGAACAATCAACAATCAACAATCAACAGGTCATAAGTCACCTTGGGTCCGTCATCAGCTTGTTGATTGCATCTTTTAGCGTCTTAGCAGTCAAGTCAAAAAATTCCATTTTAATTCCATTCCCCGCACTTCGTATTCGCTTTGCATTGTAATCCTGGTCTCCATCAACAGGAAAAATAATTAGCGGGACGGCGTTAAAAATCCCCTGTTGCATACTCACTTGACCTCCTTGGGTCACAAATCCACGACATTTTGGATGGGCTAAACGAAAAAGTAGGTAACGTTCTAATTATTTATCTTTATTTCAATTAAACTATGCAATAAATTGAGAGTAATTTTGTTCACAGTTTGTCTTGCCTAAAACATCATGTTGAGGAAACCATTTCCGCAGTATCACATTTGCTGGTATATTTTCAGGAAATTTTCCATCCCATTTCCACATGAATTTGAGCGGCGCTAAAGATTTTAAAGCGTCAAAAAATATTCGAACTAATTTTGGTGGGAGAGTTGAACTATCAAAGAGGCTTCCTAAACTTATGAAAATGAACTCATCATCAGCTTGTTTGTCCGACGCTTTGGACGAAATAAAAGTTTCAATATCCTTTAAAACAATTAGACATCAAAACAAATGCAAAACTTGTGAAAAACATGTGAAACTTATACATTAGGTAAGTGATTAAAAAGCAGGGCCGGATAATGCGGCCAGCGCAGGCAGCCTGAATTTTCAAACAACATGTAAATAGAACATTTTTGCATTTTTCAAAAATTTGTAAAACGAATATTTTAATCTTTCAAAAACATGGAAATACAATTTTTTACACATTTCAAAAACCTTCAAATATTTTTTTTATACACATTTCAAAAACATAAAAATAAATTTTTCTTACAAATTTCAAAAACATGCAAATAAAACATTTTCCACTTTTTTCAAAACATGTAAATAAAACATTTTGCACTTTTCTGAATCAGGTAAAAAGAACATTTTGCACTTTTGTAAAACATGTAAGTACAACATTTTGCTGTACCCAAGAAAACCATGGATAAAATCAAAATGGTGGTATTTGTATGGAAAAAAACTGCTGCCTAAAAACAATTCCTTCGTCCGGCCCCGTTAAAAAGAACTTATTACGTACATGGGGGAGTATCCCGCCCGACTCGTGAAGGTGCATACCCCCCACCTGCACAATGAACGGCGGTAAGGATCTTGCAAAAGTGTCCGAGTAGTGCCCATTCACGAGAATGAGAGATACGGATTCAATCAGGTCTTGAAGAGGCGGCATCCCATTCAATTGTAACTCATCTCGAATCAACTTGTCGATTTTTTGAAGAAAAAACAGTGAGTATCCAAAATACCATGTAAGAATAGAGATTTCACCCTGGAGCCTGTCAAAAAAAGAGAGTTGTTTCGTTTGGTAATTACTCTGCCAGGATGGAACCCAAGAAACTTCGTTTGGAATCCCATAAAGGTCGCTGTCCCAGGGTAGAAGAGAGCCCATACCCACGTAGTAGATTATTTTGGTGATATTGAATTTGTACGCAAAGCCAAGAATAGCATCCCCCATGGAACTCTTGTCCAAGATAATCATGTCAAATGATGACTTTTGAAAAAGATCATCCACTTCTCCGCTTTTCACAGTGCACTTAGCCATTTCAAAGGATAAATCAAAGAGCCACGTGTCGCTGTCCATTCTCGAAGTGTACTTTGTGTTCACCCAATTTTTCAAACTCCGCGCTCCAACCTTTTTTAAAAATTGTCTATTACCCTCCACTATTTCCTGTATGCAAAATTCGGTGTTCGGATGCGGCGGGGATGGAACTTTACTTTTAATTGGGGTGAAAAATGTGATATTGTGCCCTCGGTCAGCGAGTTTAATTACAAGCGGCTCCAAACCCATTCGATGACTTTGACTGGATAATGCATTTGTGAAAAATACAATGTTGCTCCCGAGTGCATCGGGGACAATTTGAGTGAAAATTAGGAAAATCAGTAAACTAGGGGAAATTATTTGATACATTGCTGAATTGGTTACAAATGGTACGAATTTGAATATCATATTTTTAAGTAAACGATTGTAACACCTTATATAAAGAATTATTTGAGCAAAACTAAATTCAGCTTTGCTATACAAATTGGCAAAGACGACATATGTAAAGGTGGCTTGAAAATTATGAATTTATTTCATTTGAAGTGTTTAAAAATTAAAAATTAAATATTATGAACAATTGTTTAAATAATCATTTACATTATGTAATGTCCCAATAATTTTTTATTTGATGATGAGTGTCGGGCTATTTAACCAAATAAACAAAACAACTAAACTTTGGAAGCACTTAAAGACGGCGAACAAGTGTGAAAACTATATGCAAAGTTTATGGAGTCAGTTTCTATTCTTGCCGGCAGCATAGCCTGCTAGTTCGCTATGGGGCTGATGCGATTATTATGTCATACGAAAATCGTTGATTTATTAATACCTATGCTGGAGCGGTATTTTACAGTTAGAATACAAGCAGCACAAAACTGCGGCATCTGTATTTAATTCTTACTATGCCCTAAACTACTTTTCAAATAGTTTGAGAATTTTACATCATTCAATCATTAAACATCAACTGAGCGGATTGTTGGATTCCAATTACAGTGCTTTAAATATAAATGTTAGCATAGTATCATGAGGCTTATTATGGCCGTTCCTAATTAATTATATGCAAATGAGTTAAAAATAAGCGTCCCTGCCCTTTCATACCTCTTCAACTCTTTAAATCTGTAAATAATGTATTCTGTAAATTTCAAACGAGATGCAGATATTCGAATTCAGCAAGCTTCACTTACACGTGTAACAGTGTGAGACCAACCGAATGCAAATGACCCTTTTCATTTTCTTGAAAACTTATAAGAAGAAATGAAGAAATTAGAAAATGTATAGGCGCCTGAACTCAGCCTGATTGCGGCTTTTGTATTCACTTTTTTAAAAAACAAGCAGATCATTTCAACATCAACAAAGGCAGTAATACTACTGCTGGACCTCCTGACCTCCTTAGAGGCCCGGGAAAATTTTTCAGCTTGGGGGTTTCATAGGCTTTACTGCGTGGTGGGAACGATAGCTTTTACCCTCCTCCCCAGTTATAATTAAGAATTATGTTAAGTATTTAATATGTGATAGGGACGCCCGTAAATCAAGGAAGCGCTATTGACATTATAAAGCTAAAATTTGTCAAGTTGTGGGCGCCTTTGCCGTTTGTAAGGCTACTACTATTCATTGTATGTGCGATTATGTGAGGAGTGAAGATAATTTTGTATGCCAAACAGAGCCACTTGTGGTAACATGGAGGGACTTAAACATCATTTAAAGTTGCACTTTAATGATACGTTTCGTTAATAATATCCAAAGCAATTCAAAACAAACGACGGCATTCACATAGGAATCAATGCTGAAAAAAGTGATACGGGCAACTGTGAGCGAACGGCGCAAAATGCGATCGAGTTGCTATAGGGTTGTAGTACACTAAGATGGATAAATCGATTACACCAAGTGGTTTCAAAATCTGAGTGTACCATACGGTGTGCTTCCCTTGTTAGTCACAAAAACACTTAAAACATAATTAGACCAACACTCAAATTTTAATTTTAATTTACAGTCATTTGTCATTTTTAAACCATTTAATATGCATTAGGTATTGAACACACCTGCTTCCAGCAATAACAGATACTAATTCGATTTAGTTTTTTTCCAATATTTGAAAATCAATTATTGAGTTTGAACCAAAAACACGATAGGTTGATTTATTATAAATATAAAATAATTGCCACATGATAATAACAGTTTACAAATATAATTAATTCATACAGAATTAATTCAGCTCAAAGTCACTTGAAAAGGCTATAAAAATTAGTTCGCACTAAACAATCTTTTGACAAAACTCGTTAAGGCCACAGACAGTCCGTCATTCGCTTTTGTAGAAACACAGTTTAACACTAACAAGGGAACCTTGCCAAGTGGTACAGCTATATATAAAAACTACTCATTTAAAAAAATCATACTTTATTTAAATAGTACAAACTTAAAGACTGCATTTTTCATTTTTTGGGACGCAGTGGCCTGCTAAAGTTTAAAATAATTCATATTTTAATACTTTTATGGAGAATAAAATGTATTTCTTTGAAGCTCAATATTTAATCATCGTTTTTTTTCAAAAAAATTTACAATTTTGAACTTTTGAATAATACTGAAATTACATTTTTTTAAATATTCTAAAGATCAGAAAACGAATTTTATTAAAATCGGATGAGAACAGAATTATTAAAATATTACTAGGGTGGAAAAAAAAATTGAATTTGTTTAAACTTTGGCAGGACACTGCGTCCAAGCAACACAAAATGAATTGGAACTACTTTGGGCTTTTGTACTATTTAAATGGCGTCAAACACTTTGGGCTCCAGATCTTTCGCCGCTCTCACTCTAACAATGTGTCGTAACCATATACGATGTAGTTATATCTCTAGTTTATTGTCATGCATGAGCAGCACATATAAACTTAACACTACATTATTCCAACCAGTCTAATTAAATATCTAATTATTGTAGCTTTAATGGCTTTAAACAAATAGTGCACATGAATAATTATTATAGCATTATTAAAATTATCTTGTTTTGTTAATTTATTTATCTGAATCTTGGTTTCCCCCAAACATAAGAAAGATTTGATCCATTGAAGTCTGTCCCACACTGTAGTCCTCTAGCTCAAATAGTATTTTGGCTTCCTCCATTTTTTGAAACAAGTACTGTCGTCTCTGCGTGAATGAGTTACATGGGCTATTCTGAAAGTACAGGATTCTTAAGAATAGCAGTATACGGCATTGCACTATAGAAAGTAGTACTATAAAATTGTTAAATAAGATTAATTTATACTGTTATTGTGATAGTCCAAGTGCATAATTTTCAATACGTTTTGACTTCACAATAGCACTATTAACACTGGACTAATAGGAAGTATGTCATGGTCCATAAATGATGTAACTCACTAGGTGGGTGGGTCCTAAAAACCTCTCAATTTAATCCCATGTTAAAGAAGTTGTCATTCTATTGTTAGAATGGGTGGGTGTATTAGAAAAAGGCATTTCATCGATGACATCATTCATGGACCATGCCATATGTACATACAATATAAAGACAGGACACAATGACACAAATTGAACTGCATTTGGCATGCATAAACGCATTCACACATACACCCTTGGCAATGCTCTGGAAGTCTGGATGAGGTGCGGCTATTTCCAATGCAGTAAGAGGGAGTTATGAAAATAATTCACACTAATGATGTACCATTATTTTAGGTAGGTACGTGAGTCTGTCAATCGACAGCTACCGTAGGCTAGACATACGGAGTCAGGAGGGGAGAGTAAAAAATATCAAC
Source organism: Dicyrtomina saundersi (assembly GCA_034695245.1). Taxonomy (NCBI): domain Eukaryota; kingdom Metazoa; phylum Arthropoda; class Collembola; order Symphypleona; family Dicyrtomidae; genus Dicyrtomina; species Dicyrtomina saundersi. Next base: position 6,772 of record JAQFZE010002739.1, on the reverse strand, counting down.
GAATATTACAAAGTCAGTAGTGAACGCTCCCAATTCCTAAAGGACAGATGAAGTAAAACCAAATCAGTTAAAGACACGGGCTAGAGTGAGGAAGACAAAATAGTTATTTTACTTTTCGCAGTTTATATAATTAAGTGCACTTCGCCATTACAAAGATAATATATACTCAAGTGTGGAATAAAGAAGAACTAACTATGCTACCCAGTAAGTAATATTTTGTAAATTAGTAGTGTATATTTTGTTAATAGAAATGTAAAGTAATAAGTAAAATACATTCATTTACGCACGATATTACCTACGAGTTTTGAGGACATAAGATAAATAGGTTCGTATTACTAATACTAATTTAAAACCATGACGTATTTTAAATTGAAGGTGCCAGCAACTCTTCTGAGAAGAAACAGGTCTTAGAGGAATACTCAAAAGTCCGAGACATAAAGGCGGCCACAAACGAGATGAAGATTGAGAGAGCGTCTCTGCAGTTATTTGGAGATAAAGTCAAAAAAATTCAATCTTCACTTCTAAAGTTGGATAGCAAATATATACAAAAAGAAGCAAAGCTACAAGAGATAAGGCAAAAGAATAGAGCGCAAGAGAAAAAAAATGCTGCCAAGCAAAAATATTTGTCTGAGTGGGAAAAGAAACTGAATTTAGAGGCTTAAAAGATACCAAAACACCGCCAATCTAATTCTACTGGTACGAAAACTGAAAGTATTCGGAAAGTGAATGCAATTTTCAAAACTATTGGGACGCAGACCACAGCAGTATCTACTTCCGAGACGGAGGTTCAAACTGACAAGATTGATGCTTCTGTTGAAACGCCTAAAAAGAATAAACCTCAAACCTCAGGTATAGACAGCAGTAACATTACAGATAATATTTTATGAAGTTTTATTATGTGAATGCACTGATGAACGTGTAAGTTAGAACGAAAATATACAAATTCCCTAATATGTACGATCAATGTTTGAATATAGGAAGAGGCTCAAAAGTCGCACCCAGAGTGGGCATCCCCCGTCATGTCGATAACAACTCTCAAGAACTTCAGGTGCCGTGTCCTATTTGCGGACAAGTTTTTTCAAGACAAACACGAGTGAATCGACATGTTGAGCAAATGCATAAAATTCTGCAACCAAAACAATCAACTGATCCAGTTTTCAAATATTATTTTGAGTAATTTTTCAATGCTTTCATTTTATTTCATAGTATAAAAAGAATACAAAAACAACAAATTATTGCATTTTAACTTACTTAAACTTCCATTTTTGATTATTTTGCTGCAATATTCATTTAAGATTTAGTAATTCAACAGTTAAAGTAATCATCAACAAAAGCTCAGTATTTGAGTCAATACAAAAATATCAATAACAAAACAAAAATAAAACCTCAATATTTGAGCAATAACAAAGCAAAACAATAAAAGCTCAGAATTTGAGCAATTTCAAAATTCTAAAAAGCTCAGTAATTGAGCATTTAAAAAATTAAAAAAGGCTCACTAATTGAGCAATTAAAACCATAAAAGCTCAGTAAATGAGCAATTAAAAATTATTAAAATCCCAATAGTAAAGCATTATTTAAAATCCTAATGTTTACGTGATTTGCTTGCACTATGCGACAATGTGAAAATTAAATTCAAAAAATAAAAAGTAATGTAAACTTTTGAAATACGTATACAAAGAATAAGGTTTTATAGAAAGTAAATGTATTTGCTGCAGTTCATAAACGTCACATTTGAGTACTTTCATATAGTATGGCTTACGCCATCAATGTGTTTAAAACTTTTACACTTCCCTTCCCATCTGAGGATTTTTTTACTTACGCCCATGCTAAAATCAAAACAACCGAAAGTAAGTAACCTTATAAAAAATTTTATTAATTAAACTATTGCCAACTTTAAGTAAATGGGGAAACTGTAATATAGTAGTCGGCTTTGTTAAATGACTTGCCAATATAATTGCATCACCTGAACAAGAAATGCCGCCACTGCATCCGCCTCTCTCTACCTCCGCCGTAGCATCCGGGGCAGCCGCCGCAGCTTCCTGCACCTCAAGTGCCGCCTCCATTGCCGGCGCCTTCTTCGCAGCAGCCGTTTTAGCCGCCTACACTTACGCCGCCGTTTCCTCTGCCGTCGCATGTACCACCGATGCTGACTCCGCAGCCATTCCTACCTTCACCTCCGCCACCGCCTGTGCCGCTGCCGATGCTACCTTTACTACAAAGCCGCCTTTGCCGCCCCTTTTAATTTTAAAGCCACATTATCCTCTCCCGCCACTTCCACCGCCGCCCCCACCGCCTCCGCCGCTAGCTCGACCGACGTCCCTGCCGCTTTTTCCGCAAGCCCAAACGCCGCCCCCGCCACCTCCCCCGCCAGCTCCACTAAGGCCTCTGCCGCCTTTGCCACAAGCAACACCGCCGCCCCGCCGCCTCTGCCGCCACCTTTACTGCTGCCTCTGGTGCCGTTACTGCCATTACACTAAATTTATTTAATTTGTGGTGAGTATTTTTTTCTTTAAATGTGTTGTTTAGATGAATACGTGAATAATTTACATCGAGGCAGATCACTTGAATCAAAGTACGGAGTTGCTTGTGGCAAAACATATAAGACCATCTACGTACAAACTAACTTTAGACTTTGACGTTTATTATTCAAATTAGCAATGTTATTGGTTAATAGGTAAGCATAATGCAAATATACTTCAACTTGGCAGATACCTTTAAGCTAAAATGTATTTGTAAGTATTTTTAATATTTGTATGTGCTTATGTACTGACACTATTTAGGTACAATAAAAATATTTTACATAAAATAATTTAAGCTAATTCTGTAAATTAGTATTTTTGCATGCCCGATTTATTCGATAAATAAAATGTTATTATTATATAAAGTATCAATATTTATGACTCCAGAATAGGCAACAAAAACAACGGTTACTACAAATACTATTGGAATTTCTATAGTAGGGCAGCACAGCTACACTTATGCAAATATCATTAATAACACTGAATTAAATGAAGAAATAATAATTCTTGGGAATCTTGTAATGCAATAGGTTTTTTCTATATTAATTTTTAAATTATCAACATTATATATTTTCAATTCGTTAAAAACAGACTGAAAGCTATATTCTTTACTAATCTGACTGTCGGTTTGGTAAGACTTACTAATTATGTACCACATAAGCTATTTACAATAAGTATTCAATAGAAACACAGGCATCAAATTAAAACTTTCTATGTAATTGTTAAAAGCACTAAATTAACAATTATTCATTTTTGATTTGAATTTGTGGTACATAAGCATCACTATGTTACCTTTACATAACCTAAATTAGCAATTATTCTAGCTATATTAGTATCTTTTTGAGTTTCATTTTGAAATCGTAAAGCCTGAAATACGCCACAATCTTTAGAAGCATACTTGTTTTGCAAATCGCAATAAAGAGAAGCTTCTACAAATTCACTGCCATGGGTTTTAGAAATTTGATAAAAATAGTCAAAACTGAGAGTATGTACAGTGCTACCTATCTGGTAATCCTGTATTTCAATTTGATTGCCTAGAATCTCGTCTTTGCGAGTTGGGCACGAGAATTGTCTATGTAATGTTAAATTACAGTCAATTACAAACTTCAACCCTTTTTGTTCGACAAACCACTGACTAACTTCATTCCAAATAGCCAAATTTTGGTCTTTGATTTCCGCAGTATAGTACAAAAACAACATGCGCTGTTTCAAAGATTTTTTAACAAGTCGGATATCGTTGACAGTCACATCTTTTTTTACAAAAGTAACATTATGTAAAGTAAAAGAATTAAAGTCCCTAACTTTACTATACGCAGTGTTTAACAATTTGGAATATTTTGCTTTAATTTTTTTTGGTCCTAACTCATGCTTCATATATTCCTTGCACGTACGCTTAAAAGTTTTCTTTAACGTTTGAGTCATGTTATGCCTACACTTTTGTAGTAAAATAGTTGCAGTTTCTTTAAACACAAGATATCGAAATTCAAAATCTGAATACAACCTATTAACCTGATTTATATAAGATTTATCTAAAAGAAAATTATAATTTTGTACCAGTGATCGTCCTTCGTAAAAATCCTGGAGCGTTGATTCCTTTTTGTCAAATACAGAGAGAAGTAATGTTTCAATTTGAACATTATCAGGAGCTCTTTTAACAGTTTTATTGGGCTGGGAAATATACGATTTTCTTTTTCTCAAATCAAAGTTAATTAACGATTGAAGCTTTTCAATTTCCATTAATTCATATGATTGAGGAACTCCTTTTCCTAGTGCTGTCTTTTCTAAAATATCAGGAACACTACTAAGCAGCTCGTAAACTTCCTCTATTGTAGTTGGAATAACTTTAATGTCAAGGTCTGAATATATTTTGATTTCAAATGCAGTCTCGGACCTAATTGAGGTGTTTTTGGATCCCAGTTTTATTCCGGCTTCAACTGAATACGCTAGCTTGTTAAGCGAAGCTGACATCTCGATTTCGGTCATTGCTGATGATGACGACGCTGTACTTTTGGATTCAAATGAAATCACAATTTCGGTTCCAGAATAGACTCCTGCAAAACCAGAAAACACAAATAATGTTATTATACGCTATATTTATTTTATTACGGGTTTTGAAACAATCTATATTCAACTGCTATGTTACTTTACTAGTTGTTGTAAATATTTCTAATTCTTACCTGTTACAACATGAGTGGCTTTAAAAACTGAAGAAGGTTCCATAGAGATTAGTACTTGAACTTCCCTCATCCGTGTATCAAATGTCTCGAACATTGTTAACCTTTTGTAGTGGATTACGCCGTAAACGCTATCTGAATTAAACTGACTTTCCTGGGCATAGGACAGTGCTCCTCTAACTTCAACTAGACCAGTCATGACGCTAACTTTAGCTTTAAGATCTAACCCTATTGATGACAGACGGTCGTCCAAATTTTTTACAATCTTGGATGTTACATGTACACTACTTTTAATTTGTGGAAGCATAGAGTTTTTTGGTAAGGACTTCAAAATGGCTCTGGTGCCAACAAAACTATCGCTGTTTCCATCGTAAAAGTAACCTAGGTCACTTGTACGTCCTAATGCTGGTATGAGAAGTAGTGTTTCAGCTTGATATAAAATATTAATCAAACCTAAAATGCTCAAAACCACAAATGTATTATTCATAATGAAATACTTTTCGTATATCACCTAAATATTGAGCAGAATATTAAAACAGGGAAGCTTCTAATAAGTCAGTGTTCGTACCTGGACTGAAGACTAAAAAGCTAACGAATAAATTTAGCTTGAGAAAGCTTTTAATATGTAAGTATTTGCACAGTAGTTTTGGAAGTCAAAAAATATTGCTAATGCTATATACAAGAATTTGCATTGCATTATAGTGTATATTAGATATTTCTCTTCGGCAATTGACACCTGCATCCGCATTCGACGACAAATGCAAATTTGACACCCCGTGAGTTATGCAATAAAAGCGAGCTCAGATAGTTTGTAGTTCCAACGTATAATGATAATTGTAGGAGTAAAATTTATTGCTGAACGATAACTCAATGAAATATAGAAAATGGATAACGATATGCATTTAAGATTTTAACCTATACCAGATTTATATGATGCATACCGCATTGAAACCTACGTTATTCTACAGCATTGACCGTTTATTCTAATTCGGCATCTGACTCCTGCTCATCATCGGAAAAATTATTATGAAATCTTTCTTCTCTAGCTTCTGCTGCAGTTGAAAGGTTTTCTGCCTCAGCCTAAAGAGGGGGATAACAAGTTATAATCAAAATAATTTTCAGCAAGAGCACAAATAAGATTTATGTAATGATGTTAGCATATGTACCCGAACTTCCTGGTTTTCATTTAAAAGCGAATCAAAAGCTGTGTCTCCTGTGTAATATGCGTCTTCAAGTTTCTCTACATGACCTATATGGCGATTCCAATAATCAGCTGTGTACGTGTGCAATGCGTTCTTCGCCTTTATAACTTGATCGTCAATATTTTGTAGTACATTGGTTTTTTTCACTTGGGTTTTGATATCCTTCCAAACTTTTCAATCAAACAAAATTATCATATTTGGCTGCTAGATTTTAAATAATTAGTTTGCGCACATAAAACTACAATGAAGATACAAAAATGAACATACCTAACTCAATGGGATTCAAATCGCTAGGAAAGCATAATTAAATATGTATTAGGTACTTCATATACAAACATCGTAATACACATAACCAAATTAATTCACTAGATTACATTACCAATTATACGGAGGGATACGGACGATTTCGTGCCCACGTTCCCGTGCAATGTTATCAATTGTATATCTTGGAGTGTCCTCTTTTATTTTCTTTACTATTTCTTTTAGCTCAACATATAGTAGATTGTCGAAATTATCGGGTAAAATTAAACCCGATTCCTCATTTTCCTTCTTAAGAAATGATTTCAATTCACCTTTGTTCGCATTTGACCTTGGAGCGTTAAGCGTTGTATGATAAGGTGCTTAAATTGAAATTAAACTGCTTAATTAAATTTGTTTTATTATTTCTTTTATATTTATTGAATGTGCTAGTGTTATTAGTACTATAAATATAAGTGTGACCTACCATTATCTATCACAAAAATGTACTTTTTCTCATGGCCTTCAACGTTATCCATCAGCTTTTCAAACCACTGCTGGAATACCTTATTGTTGACATTCTGGTGATAATCTTCTCCAGTTTGCTTAGATGAAACTTTCCAAACCAAATGTGACGCAT
>JAQFZE010002738.1:0-13915 GCA_034695245.1 Dicyrtomina saundersi | reverse complement strand
GGAGTAAAATTACTCCACATTTAAAATCGAGAATAGTGAAATCCGGATTTAGTGTTTGCATGTAAACCTGGTCAATGACGGAATCGTCTCGGTTTGTGCGTCTACGAGAAGGGACACGCTTTCATCAAATTTAAATTCATTTGTAGTTTTAATCTTTTTTGAATATGCGATTTCAGTTTAGCATCAGAAGTTAAGCCTTTTGGAATTTACTACACAGCCTAAAATATTAAGCCCTTTCACTCACTCCTACTCCTAATCTAATCTATACTCATTTTTTCTGTTCTACTAAGGCCTCCCTACAAATCTTGTTTCTGTGGGTCTGTTTCGATCTCGGTCTCGGTCTCGGTGTCTCTATAATATTATTATATACATAATATGTATTGTGTGGCTTCACAATGACCTACTACCAACTACCAACTGCGCCATTCCCATATTACATTCTACACAACATATAAGTTGGAATAAGTTTTAAGTAGAGGAAAAAAAATTCTGGCAACTTACTATACTCAGAGAATTAGAACTAGAATCTATAGAGCTAAAGTTAAGAGGCGAATAGGAAATTCCTTTACTTTTGTAGACTTTCTCAGGCAAAACTTTTGCCCTACTGATAAAAGCAATTATTTACTGGGAAAATTGGACCATGGACCATGGGAATATTTCACACACGCTAAAAAGCGCAACAAAGTGAAAGGAATATAAACTAAAGTCTACACTGATCCATAAATATTATTCAAATATGTACTACTTACCTACTCTATTTTTTCTATATTGGTCATGTACATTTTCAAAAATGAAATAGTCCTTCAATTTCGGTGCTCCAAATTTCTCTATTATTTTGCTTAAGTAAATTTGTCAATTTTTATTTAGAAGGAGCTGCTTGAAAAATGCACAAGCATAATTCATATTTATGCGTCAATGGTTACATCTGGACTATGGTCTTGCTTGGACTTTATTCCTTTATGTGAATTTTAACAGCTACATTTTTCACTGGGCGCATTACGTCACATTATGGTACGGCGCTGCAGAAGTTCCTTATTTTCAAAAATACATTTACTTTGTAACTTTCCCAGCCCCCATAGCGTTTAGGGCCCAGCTGTCGATCCGAGTCCATATATCTGTTCTGCAAGTTGTTCTCCTTCAGTTTTGGGATGAAAAGAAAGTCGGAGAGAAAGTACTGCAAAAATGTTAGTTTAAATAAAAGGCATAAGCAGAGCAGGATAAATATGCTTAGATGCTATTTTGTCTGGGACGCAATTATCGCCAGGGGGCCATTGAGCAAATAGTTTCAAACGTAAGCAAAATTGTTGCATACTGCATTTACTCTTTTAGAAAGAAAGTTGCAAGATGTGCCTAAAGGACATTACAAAATCTTCAATGTTCCATCCAATATCTGGAAAGCTATGTTATGCAATAGGGGACACATAGGAAAGTATGTAGTAATTCCCCTCGTATGTACACTGATGCATACTGCACTGGTACGATTTCATGATACCTGCCTTTCGTATCCCATACTCCAGACAGCCCTAACATTCAAGTCAGTAAAAGCTTTTTCCAGCTGTAATCAGCGCCATAAATTCAAAGCGAATTTCCACGATATAAATATCAGCTTGGGTAGTGGTAGTAGCATGTAGCCGACACCTGCGTCCGTGTCCGCGTCCACAACCTGTACGTAAGTATAGGTATGTATATAAGTAGGTACTTTGGAGATTGCCCTTAAATATACACAAATACTTTTGTAGTACATAATAATTGTGAATTGATGGTCGGTAAAGTGCCTCAAATAAAGGTCAAGTTCACAACTTCTGCACCTGTAGCACATTCTGATTGCATTACGTATTTATGGGTTTATATTGAATTATATAATGAAAGCCTGTTCTAAACATCTGTTTCTTATTGAACTCAAAAGGAAGCCATACGTAACAGTAAGTTTTGGAAGAAGGAAAAAAAAACAAAAAAGGCACAGCTGTTTTCCGTTGCCGATTGCACTTATTGAGAAATGTCGACTTTGAGAACTAAAGTGACTTCTTTAGTGCACTGTCTTTTCCATTACATAGAGTAATGTAATTATATATAAATGTAAGACAGCGAAAGTTTCATGTCATCCAAAACTTACTTTTTCAGACCTCCTGTTTGTTTTTAGGAGAAGTTTGTGTTTTGTCGAGGTCATTGAGGCTGGTCAGCCATCAGACATGGATAGTCATCATCTGTCTCTATTGCGCTCCTCTCGAACCTAGACCACTGAAAAGTGGGGAAAAGCTTGGCTGACATATTGTGTATGTACCTAGTTCCACTATCTTATGTCCGTTTTTTTGGCAGTGAAAGTAATCAAGTTTGTTTTGGCTTGCGGGCGGCTGCGGGCAGTGTGTGGAAGTATCTGTTGAGAAACGGCTGTTGCTCCACTCAAAAAGATTAAAGAACATTCAGCTTCTCGTATGTGAGATGCACTCTCTGTCTTGAGTTGAGATTGTCTGTCCAAACAAATTGAAAGTTATCTTTATCTTTGTGTTCCACTTGTGATAAGCCGTAAATAAGAATTGGGATATCTGTCGTGCAATGGTATAGCCTTAACAGAGATGGCAAAATTTAATTAATTTTAAGTGTGGTCACTTGGTTGATGAATTTGAATTTTCCGCAACGCTTTTTTATTTACGCCTCAACAGGTAATTCACCACCAAAACCAATGGATCAATATTTTTTGTATTAGAAAATCACCTAGTTTAAAAATTTTATAAATAATGTTATGCTCTTTGAAGATGTGCTATTTTGTAAAAAGTATCCGAAAAAACATTCCAAAAAATCATATCTACACACTGTCTGAAAAATGTTAAGGTTTTCTGCTTATTTGAGAAGTAGTTGAGGTAGCCCAATTGTATGGATACTAGCAAAGTCTGAATTTGGAATATATTTAAGGTTTTTATACCTACGAATCAATGCGTCACAATCTCGCAATCTAAACAAAATTGTGATGTCGTGGTTACAGAAGAGAAGCGATTTCCCTAGTAGCTTTTGCGGTTGTATAGGTAAAGTGAAAGTATCTTTTATCCTAAAGTTACACGCACCAGTACAAATGTATATAGGCATATAGAAAACTAAATCGAACTAAAACTATGTCGCACCCACTTTGGTATAACTAGCTTAACATAATATTTTAGGCATGGCTCACTCAGTTTAGTTCTTTCACTTAGATTGTATCATACCCTGAAAATTCAGGATTCGAGATGGGAATTGAAACACAAATCGAATTTCCCATCTTACGAACCACACTCGTCAACCACACGTCCACTTCAATAGTATAGTCTGAAGTCTGTAGTCTGCAGTCTCTAGGCTTCTGGCTTTCTCTTTACACTCCGTCGAGATTCCTATGAATAGCTTTCTCGTCGTCCGTCGCGACCCCAACCAACAGTGCAAATCCAATTGAGTTCCTGTAGTTGTGTCGCAGTTCGTTTTCGTCGAAATAGACACTTTTTTTTACTTTTCTAAATTCTGTTCATTCCCCAGCCATGTACTCAGACAAAATAGATGTTATCTATAACAGGAAAAAAATTTGGTTCGGTACACTACTATCTATAGATTTGTTCATTTGTATAAAAATTGTAAATACATTTCTATACAGTTATCTGCGTGTAGCACATTTTTATTTCTTGTGTGCATTTAAGGGAAAATGGCATTTGCTACAGGCTACAGATACAAAAAGCTCAGACTTGAAGTCAGTTTACAGATGTACATAGAGCAAAGGGTTGTGAGTGCAATATTTAGCCATGAATTTTCCCTCGAGGAAAACGAAAAAGGTCATTCATTGCGCCATTCATGTGTGACAGTAGTTTTTTTTCTCGATTGTTTGAGTGGAAATAAACGTACAGTGGTTTCAAATCCTCTTTTTTCTTATTACGCTCGATCTAACATGATTATGTCAAAAACTTGGTTGTTTTTTTCCCGTCTTTCTGATCTGGTACTGGTAGTGCGGTAGTCTTGACTGTTGTGTATATAGTTTGAAGTGTTGGGTAGCTCAACAGAAGAAGGGTTATGAGGGTCCAGGGTTTTCTCTTTCCCTCAGTCAACTTTCTCCCTTTCTGTGTTTCTACAGTAATAGGAAAAGTCTGAACGGAAAAAGAAACGATTCTTGCATTTATTGTTAGTGGTGAGGAAAAGGAGCTAGACGATGGCTTGGCGTGGTTATAGGCTCCTTAATGGCAAAGTAAAAGAAACTCATTTGTTTCATCCATTTTTATTTAGACCTGTTAAGGGCAGATAAATGGCTATGACGGTCTCTCATATGTGCGAATGTGAGAAAGTGTAAGATTTTCTGGATCATTCAACTTTCACTGCCGTCCGTCCGCAAGGCCTTGTGCTTGAGCATTAAGATTAACATGGGCAGCGACAATATTGCTTAGCTACCAGTGCGAGTACCAGTACCAGTTATTTTCACTACATGCGTCACGCGATTTTCTTACCGCCGCTTCTGACAGCTCCCGACTCAAACTTACGGCATATGGGAAGTGAATTCTATTTTTAATGAACTTTCTAGGCAATTCCGTGAAAATCCTCCTTGCTGTTTACTCTATACACATTGTAATTTACATTTTTTCCAGTTTTATTTAAAAATCCAGGAACCGACTAGATCCTAGGAAATCAGCACAAAGTAAATAAGCTTTTTTAATGAAAGCCAACAAGTTGTGAAACTAGTCAAGATTTTAATTTACCAGCCTCAAGGGATGACTACAGAAAAAAACCTGTACCCCTGTATAGTGCGAGCGGATATATATGAGCTGACGAATTTATTTTTTGTTTGCAATGTTTTAATGAAAATCATGTTTTTTGGTTTTTCTTACTAAACTAAATATGTTTTTTTCCGCTTTGTTAAATTGAACAGGGCAGTGCATAGGAGAAGAAGAAGAAGATTGGAGTGACATATAGTATTGAAATCCCAGGGGGACATAGGACTTACGTACAGGATAGGAGAAGATAATTAACCACTAGACTCAAGACTCTATAGTGCAGTACACATTTGGAGAAGATGACACATTGGATTTTATTCGCAAGTATGTTGATGATGCTTGGGTCGATGAGCCGTGTTGCTGGTGCACCCAGGATTCTCGGTAAAAGTTTATTCTATTTTTCCATGTCTTTTACTTGTACCTACATATACCTAGGTACATTGTACATAGTATTATGAGCCTCTGGCTCAAGCACCCCCTTGTCTCACCTCACTATTACCCCTCATTTAAAATATGACCTCAAGCATCAAGCTCGCTCACTCTGTACAGTTGAGCGTAAAGCACTAATAGCATACTTGTCATTAAGGCAAACTTCCACTATCGTGCAATTTGTAGTAAGCATCACTCTACTGATATATGTACGACGTATGCGGTTGAGTGGTCCTAGGAACTTTGTCTATGACGACAATTGTAATAATTATCCTTCGTCATGCTAAATTATAATGAGGACGGTCTCACCTGTGCTGTGCTGTAGTTTTGGTTTATGGCGCGGTAAACACTCCGGTTGTTTACCATTCCAAAGGAAATGAGCGCAAAGAGTGAAATGTGAGTGAAAGCATAAAGCATGGCCATGGGAAATCCGCAACAAAATTTATTCAGTTATTATCTCCTCCCGTATGTTCCGCTCCCAGAGTCCGCATGCCAGAGCCTCATCAGTTTTAGTGATATTAGAGTGAAATGTACGTTGCTGGATCGTTCCCTCCAGTTGAAATGTTATTAATTTGTACAAGGCACAAAGTAAAAAGAGTGACGTCATTTGAGTACCATATTTACTGTCTGTGTTTATTTTGCACAATATACTGCGTAGTATGTACCGACGACGACTTGTCTTTATCTGCATGATAAATTAATGAGGCAAGCATATGAAAGCATTTTAGAGAGATTAAAGTAACTAAGTTTTGTGGTTGGACTCCAACCAACGCATGCCACCATATGACCATATTCGGGCCGTTAACATCACTAGACGTGTCATTATATTATCCTGACAATTTAGACAATAACAACAGCTTCAATGTCCGTGGAAGTGACAGTGTCCTGTGCACTGCTCAATGTGGAACCTCAATTAAAAATTCACGTCTCACTATAGTCAGTTACTACGACTGCTAATTAAAGAAGTGTATTATTTGTATGCCTAGTGTAATACTATGTGCTATATGTGTATTAATTCATTTATTTTCCTGGCCTACGGTCATTATTTTGAGAGACTGCTGAGAAATAAAATTGCATTCGGTGTGTACACCTTAAAAGACGTTATGGCCTACTGACTGTAGGAACCCGTTGAAATTGATTTAATAGGATACGAGAGCATGTTGTTGTACGCAATCCCGTTTTTGGCTCATAATAACCGAGTCAATGACCGCCTTATTAAGCAGACCACCGGCTCAGTTCCGACTCGTCATTGTCTGCTGGAGATTTCCATTTAGCAAAATTGAAATTGCTTCCTTGTTTCAGTAAATTACAGTCTGCTTCCATGTTTTCACTCAAGCGGAAATGTTGGGGCTATTTTGTATTGTATACTGTGCAACGTTTACTATTTAATTAATTTCACAGAATTTTTAGTAGGACCTTACAGTTATATATAACAAAGTTTTTTAATTTTGCAATTTATTATAATACTGATATCAGTAATTCATAAGAAAAAAATCACACTTCACTACGGCGCCCACTGTACCGTAGATTTTTACGTGCGCTATAATTCTATGCAATTATTATACATGTACACATCAAGGCAAAACAAAGGTGCAAATCGCGTACGAAAATTATTGTAATATTTATTAAATATTTATTTATTTATCAGTTGAAGTTTGGACCAATTTGCTGAAAAAATGTGCCCTTAATACAACAATATGTACAAAAATACCGCCCACTGACACACTTTCTAACCAAGTCATCGTCTAATTTATTAACTTTTGCAACTGCATTAGCTTTATGTATGAAAGGTTGCACCCAAGAGAAGTAGAATACGACTACGTTGTCTTATTCTACTCGATCGTGGGGGGCTAAATTCTAAATTAGATTATTTTTTGCGTTATCCAAAAAATCTATTGGCTTATTTCTACACGACCTACTCCAAATTCCAACGTCACATAGTCCCATCAACTTTGAAATCAAAATCGACCTACCTACCTACTTACGATCGGTAGTCGTGAATATTTTATATCATACAATATTTATACTGATGGGATCTCCATTATGATTCACAATCTCGCAATGCATGCGCGTAAAATAGGTAGGGCAGTAAGTATATTGAGTATTGGTTGTCTTTTGTATGTTGGCCGACAAAGTTTTCTTCTTTGAAACTATAATGATATTATAATATATACGTATCATAAGGATGAATACATGCAAAACGTTTCTTTGTTCGCAATTCCTGCAAGGTTTGCATGGAAGCAAAAATAGCCTAGAACTCTGTCTGCCAGTCTGCGTCAAATAAAACGAAAGAGACCGTGAATTGTGTTCTAAACTGTAACCTGAATAAAGCAACATCCATCATTCTTAGCAGTCAATAACTCACCATAGTAAGAGATAGGATCAGAGAGACAGACGGAAAACACAGGTGAAGGACAGATCCATTGAGAGGAAATTCAATTGTCCTCCTGTTTGCATTTCCTAATTCCCAACTTTTTGAAAAATTAAAGTCAAAACTTTTGTGAAATATATACTCAGTCTATACTAAGACCAACCTACGTAGGTATATAGGTAAGTACGGCACGGCATAATACCAGTATATAGATGCCTATAGTGCATGCAATCATTTCCGTAGAATGTAGAATCTGCTTACTGTCTAGAGGCTGCCTGTGTTCCGAAACGTCCATCCAAGGATTACGTCAATCTGTCACATTGTATTTCCTTGAAAAGACTCTGCGGTACTGAACTTTCTCAAATTACTTTTTCCATTGTATATGTAGAAATTGGTAGAAATGAAGACATCCTTAAAGTCAACGGAACTAAGGGGTTGTGAGCTGCGTTGCTGGTAGCCTATATAAGTGAGATGAGCTTGTGGTCTGAATCTGCTGGCCACCGCTGGCCGCCGGCTGGTTTTATCAGAGTTTTTTTCTCTAGTGGATATATACTACATAACATTAGATTTCTCACATCCGTGATGTAGTGTGTACAGGTCCATGGAAGTGTAACTGTCTGTAAGGCTTATATAATATTGCCACCACCTGTGTAGAACATAAGAACCCTTTCCATTCTAAAGTGGGCTCTGTCACATTAAAGATAGCTGTGAGATTGAGCCGTAAATAGTTAAAGAAATGTTGGGTTTTGGATGTAATGGAAAGCCGCAGTAATAGAAGTCGGCCGTATGCTTTCTCCGCTCCCTTCTAACTCTAACTTCATCTCAAGCCATTGATTTCCCTTGAAGCCAATTGAACATGTCTCTTATTGTACTTATAGGGAATAGGTATTTCACACACATTTTTGACGTCGTACATAAGTAACTGTGTCTTCCATTCCGTACATATGGGACAAGTGCAATGGAGGATGACTGCTTGTATTTCTTTTATTTTACTGTCGAGCCATAAAGCATATTGTATTGTATGGTATGGTATGGTATTGCGCAGCTACTACGGCTTTTGTGTGTCGTAGTCACTTACCACAGAACAGAACAATCCATATCTACGATTTTTATTACTAGTTTAGTAGCGTGCCTATCTAACATGACACCAATTGTTTTTTATTTACAACTGTGACCGCATATAGATGCTCAGTACATATGCTTAAAATACATTCTTACACTTTGCCATTTACGAGTATTGAATCAAATGTGCAAAAATTGTTATCTATATTATGCCTTGCTTTGTGCTCCCATTATTCCTATAAAAATAATAAGAGAAAATCCTCCTTATTACTATTAAAATAATCAGCTCAATTCACATCACGTACATAACTGACGATGAGTGAAATTAGAGAGGATTCAGAACATATTCAATGAATACTGAGAAAAGCGATCTTATCGCTACAATATCAACTTGCATTACGTGCAGAGAAAGCATAGAGAAAGTCCGATTTCAACTAAAGGTAAATTGAATAAACTTTGGTGATCACCTTTGCAATCAGAATACGACTACCGTAGGACAATAGAAGGAAATCTTGATATATATGTGCTACACGGACGCCTGCAAAACTACGGCTACGGCTATGACTATGAGGGAAAGACACAATACAGAATCGATATAATAATTTATTCTGTTAAAAGCATTAGAAACTGTAGACATGATAGGAACGACGAGCGGTGACTGCGAGGCTGGTCTTGCAATTTTTATGAGAACCTTTTAACCTGACTGAGCCGAATTAAAATGCGAAGAATTAATGTTCCGATTCCCTAAAGGGACTTGAGTCCTGTGACCGTTTCATTTAGACTGCAAATTCTCTGTACTCTGAACTGACTGAGTACCTTTGATCTACAGATTTAGGAACTATCCGGATGAAAATTGCATACAAAAGTAGAAGCGGAAATAGTTTCTATGCTCTCTGCAATAATCTTTTGATCCCAAATCCATTTTTCTACAAATGTACTCTTTGGCTTTAATTATATATTTTAGCTTCAAACATGGGACTTTTTTAGTCCTTTTAGCCCCTTGAATATTGTGGATTTGGATGAAAATAAAATCAGATCCTATGCTTTGACTAGTAATAGGCAACATTTTAGCCTGATTTTTAAATAGAAAATACAGTACCTACCGTAAATCATGTAATAATGCGCTAAAATACATACTACGTGGGTTTGTCATAGTACGCGAGTCTGCGATTCTATTTCGGATTTCCTATGTAAGGCAAGGTACGCCCGTAGGTAAGAAAGTACCAATGTGTACGGGATTAGAAGTCGAAGTCGGCAGGTGCATTAGTCAAAGTGGGAGTATATAGTATGAAAAGGACATCTACGAAATTAAAATTGCATCATGCCGAAGTAGACGATGTCGATTATCGATGCCATATGCTTGGAGGGGAACTCCAGTACTCAAGTAGTAGATTTGGAATTTGTTTCGTAGCTTTAGGCTTATCATATATGAATGCAAGATAGGGGCGGTCTGTAGGTCGTAAGTAGAAAGTATGTAGAATGTACCTAGGGCTCTGCATTCGAGTCTGTTTATGATCCAGATGGTTCGAGAGAATTCAGCCTTTCTTCCTCGCATTCGCGATACGAATTCGATGCCTCAAATTCAGACAACCTCCAAAAGGCATTCCAAATTCCAACGTAGCACTCATCTATACTCTGCTCTGCTCTCTTTGTTGTCTGCTGTTGCCGTATCGATATCCTGCATCGCCTTCGTAATTCCTTGTTGCTATACTCTGCCCACGCAGAAACAAAGTTGCTTTTTCTTGACTTTCCTTCTTAGTACTTTCCTTGTCGCTACTGATATTACTTTCACCTACTGACTTACTATTAAATACAAAGCCGGAGCCAAATCCTAAACCAAAACCTATAGCCACCGTCACACTGTAATACAACGCCTCCGCCTGCCTTCTTAACTTTGCTTTGTTGTGAATACAAATTTTGTTTTTACAAAGCTATGCAGTCACGCTTCCCGCTATCCCACAGTCTTTGTCACTACCATACCATCTTTAGCAGTTCATAGGAAGGTAGTGTACTGTCTTGAATTTGAATCTATTGCCAACAGAAACAGAGCTAGTAACACATACATTGTTTGCAGTCTATAAAAAAACGAAATTCGAACTCGAACTCATAGCTTTCATCGATTTCTGAATGACTTTCCCCTCTCGCCCCTCACGTTTATTTTCATGAGTCCGTGTCCAACACTTGTGGAAATTGCTCATTTTATTCAAAGCATAAACATAACATTTGTACTGATATTTGAACGGGAGCTAATTCTACTTTTTTTGGTAACGATTACAAATGATAAAATCGATCCAGTGGAAACAATAAATGTTCCCTATAAAAACAAGGCAGCGGGCGGAAAGTAATATACACTGATGATACACTAATACTAATGCCATTGTAAATATCCAATACTACGTTGAACTCCATAAATGAAATTCTTTTCACAACAAAACAGACTTTTGGTCGACTGCAGACTGCCAACATTATGGTACAGGATAACCTACCACCTGCTACACAACCAGGGCCGGACGAAGGAATTACTTTTAGGCAGCAATTTGTTTCCATACAAAAACCACTGTTTTGATTTTATTGATGGTTTCTTTGGAAGAGCAAAATGTTATACTTACATGTTTTAGAAAAGTTTAAAATGTTCTTTTTACTTGATTCATAAAAGTGCAAAATGTTTTATTTACATGTTTCTTGAAAAGTGTTAAATGTTTTATTTGCATGTTTTTGAAAACAAAAAAATTTATTTGCATGTTTTTGAAATGTACAAAAAAATTTATTTGCACGTTTTTGAAATGTACAAAATTACTTATTTTTGAAAACATCAAAATATTCCATTTACATGTTTTTTGACAATCCAAGCAGCGGGGGCTGCCTGCGCTGGCCGCATTATCCGGCCCTGTACACAACTAAACACTGCTATATGCATTGCAGTATATTTGTTATGCATCTCTCTGAATTTACATTGATTTATAATTCAGAGCAAGTATCTCTTTATTTAGTGAAGAACTCACACCATTTATAAGTGTAGAAGATTGCACTCGAAATTAGTTTCGCTTAAGGAATGTTGAGTTGGAACTTACTTGTTAGCATTCTCAATAGTTTTCCATTCTTTCCATCTCTTTTACCTCTAGTTATTAAAATTTCTATAGTTTTGGCTAAATCTTCGTCTGTCACGTTATACATATAAATTCATACACAAGGCCACAGATAGTATTATCCACTGTACTTATCATGAATATGCCTTCGAATGCGGACTGTAAAGTTCTTATATAAATTTGAATAAAAAACCCCCCGGAAGTTGCTTTGCATGCCGCGTGGACTTCCGTTCCTTTGTATTACGATTACGAAGGAAGAAATACACTAGAACTACTAGAAGTCCATGCCTCCACGCGTCGTGCTCCGTAGTTTCCATTTCCTTTTTTGCATACATATAATTAAAATATAACTATTCTAAGGTTAGCAATAAGACACAATAAATAAATTGAAATGAAATATATAAAGAAAATATTTTAATATTCTTCATGCAAAAAATAAAGGCGATAGACTACGACTACTGTACGGAGACGGAGACCAAAGTAGAACCAAGGTCGGGAAGTTTCTTATTGCATAGACAAACATTTAAGTAGAATTTCGAAAACTGCCAGTAAATTCCTGGTATAGTTTGAATTCCAGAATCTACATAGCTATATACCACAAACTATTCACACAAACTGAAATTTATGCTCCACTTAATCCATGGCACAGAATTCAAAAGTCGTCGAGGATGTAGCCGTCTTTTTACTGTGGTCATACCCGTGTCTCAGTATCATCATCAGCATTGTATGTTCGCGTAGTAGTTTCGCGATTGGAATAAAAGTAGTTTACGGAATGCACATTTAGCGATGAAATATTATTACTGATACTACATACTGGTAGGTACACACTAGAGCACATTTATGACGTATGTATTACATTTAATATTTATTTACATGAATTATCTGGGCATCTAAAAATCCACGCTCTTCATCTGTCATGTGCTCTATGTACTCGGCTTTGGTTTCCAATTTCTGTGCAAATTTTTTTCGTTTCAATTTCACAACCCTCTCAAGGTTCTGTACGAGTCTCTACGGAGTATAATAATACGTCTCGTAGAATGTAGAATGCAATAATAATATAAAAATAAATTGAGATATGTCCCTGTAAAAAGAAGCTCATGGATCTTGATCGTCGCATCCGTAATCAAATTCAGTGGGACGTAAGTAATAACTCAGCATATGGTGGTGGATTTCCAGGAGCAGTTTCCAGTTCCAGTTCCAGTTCCAGCTCTAGTAAAGAAAAAATAAAATGTCCTCCACGCCTAAGAATACAGTATGGATAGCGTAAGTTAACATATAGGACACGCTCCCATATTTTCATTTACTGCTTTCCTCTGCTCTACTTCCCTTCCCCTCACTCACACTACTCGCACACGCTTTCACTTGAAAAGTCTCCGTAGTGCTCCGGTGGAGCTATAAAGATTCGACGTATGGAGTCGAAAGTAGTAGAAAGTATGGACGACTCTTGTAGTGCATTGTACTCTGTTCCGTAAATTGTACATTGCCTCGAGGGGGGAGAACATTGTTACATTGTAACAACGTTAGAAAATTTTACTTTTTCTAGCTATACGTTTCCATTTACATACATTTACTTTATAGTTTGTGTAGTGAAGTGAAGGAGACTCATTATGAATGCAAAAACAGGGATGACGTAGGAACAAAGCGGGCCAAATTATACCGGCGCGGCATATAGATACAGATATAAGGATCTATGACTATGACAGCAAGAGGAGATGATATGGCCATCATTACTACACACACAACGACACAACGAATACTGGCTCTGTCAGTTTCAGTTTCATTCTGAGAAGTCCCAAGTTTTCCTCTCCTGCTATTTTTTTGTTGCATAACTTAAATTTCGTTTGTCTTTTTTTTAAAGCTTGACATGAGGATCATGGAGCAGGGAAAAAAAGGCAGAGAAATATTTCAGGGGAAGAATTCAATTTCCTAAAGTATGAAGATTAACTTTAGCTTCAGAGTAATTTGGAATTCGATCACATCTCAAAGGGTACTATGCGTTCTAAAGCTGTAACTAAAACCATGTGAACATGCGATTGTTTTTCATATGGGTCAATAATGTATCATAGACACATTGTATCAGTGCAATATCAAGTTATAAAAACAGTAAAAGTAGTACAGACAAATCCGACTATAAGGGATCCGCTTTAAAGGGATATCTGGCATTAAGGGACAGACTTCAAATATTTGGTTGGCCCGCTATGCTTCCAATGTTAAAATTATCCGGATTTAAGGGAACCGATACAAGGGATAAT
>JAQFZE010002737.1:0-13918 GCA_034695245.1 Dicyrtomina saundersi | reverse complement strand
CACTAAGGTAATATTGTATGAAATTTAAATATTTTTGAAAATACAGAATGCCGAATTTATACTTTTAATTTTAGTGACAAATCTCGAAATTCCCAGTTACACTTTTTGAAACTTTTAGCTTTCTATCTGTCCATACAAACTACCTGTAGACACTGATTTAATACAAATAATATTTATTAGTAGACCTTTTTTTTAAAAAAAAAGAGAAAATTTCGGTAACAATCTGTTTTAAAGCATAAATTATCAAATTTACAATAATTTAAAAAAACCCAATTAAAACTTAATTAACTCCTTTTAAAAACTCAAATAAAAATTAATTAGCTCGTTTGAAAAACTCAAACAAAACTTAATTAGCTCTTTTGAAATAACCTAAATATCGATTTTACTCCATTTTAACCAAATTAATGCCTTATTGCTACTAGCTTAAAATATAAAATTCCTGCGTTTTGAAACTCTCAATAATTAAATGTAATAATTAGCACAAATACTATAATAATGCCAATTTTACATCCTTGTAGTATCAAAATTGTAAATAACCAAATATTGTATCCATTCTTCGCAAGAAACAAAACCGTGTCCTTCCACTTTTTTCTAAAAGCAAAACGGCTTCCTTCCTTAGCAATATCAATGGAAGGACACGGATTTGCTTCTAGAAAATAATGGAAGTAAACGGATATGATCCTTCACTGACAATTTATGCTTATGCAAAAATATAAATTTCAATTAATTTCCATAACTTTTTAGTTTCTCAGTCTCAGTTTCTTTAAAGCGGGAAGAGATGTACACTCTTGCGTCTGGAGCAGCCACATAAGTTGATATTAATTTTGACTAAGACTGATGTGTGTGTGTGAGTGTGTGCCTGTACCCCTCACCTAAAGTTTCTACTACATTCTAAATAGCACAGAATTATCTAGGGAAAGTAAATGCAATTATATGCGTATACAGATATATCAACGTAGTAGTCTCTGGGTCACGTTTGTTTTCCGTCGATATCGATACTAGATAGAATGAAAGGCCAACTTACCATCCCAGCTGCATTTGAAGTGTTGTGCGTTTTATTTTCCAATTTCTCCTTTCTCTCTCTCTATCTTTATATTTCCGTATTTAAGAATTTTTGAGGAAAACTCCCAATGCGTTGAGTGTAATGTAGAACAAGACAGCGGCTAGATTTTGAGTCCAGTTGGAAATCGAAGCCGAATTTGAAATCGACTGTGTCAATTATAATGCGGCTACCAGTAGAGCGGAAATGTGAGGCTTTTGTTTCTTCTTGGTTTGTTCAGCTTCCCCACTATGATTATTACTTTTAGTGAGAATTTGAAAGTGGAGAAAGCTCAAAAAAAAAAACCCTCCCACACGTCTTCTAATTAAATCCCAAGGAGGGGTAATGAGGCAATTAGGAAATTCGCAAATTAGCAGCCATAGTCCATGTGAGACTCGGAACACGCTTAATTTTCTCAGCAACGAATGTTGTACATACAAAAGAACCACAGTTACAGATCCATCCACGCATTCATTTAACTCTCTCTTGCTTAAATTTCCTTTTTCACTAATTTTTTTTTGTGTCAAACATTCTGTATATACTTTCCCCGCACTCTCCTGTCATCGTCGTATTTAGCAAAGGCAAAAAATATATCCAATTTCAAGGAAATTGATGATCCCCATCCAATTATTCGAATGTGAATTCAAACGTGCTCCAGTTGAGAAGAGACTCCACTACTTCCATAATGCATATTACATACGCTCCCTTTCCCAACTTTCCCTCCTCGTTATCTCACTAAACTGAATGCGGTGGCCGTGATCCTGTACTCTACTTCGTTTCTTTTACTTTTCCTCGGTTTTATTCCTCAGTCTTTGGCTATTGGACTAATACAATTTTAATCGACTCTCGTAATCCCTGCCATTTACAGACAAGTGTCTAGATTCTATGTAGTTTCTCTGGATTACTGATATTAGCAATTAGCATGATTTCTCAAGGCCTTCTTTCTCTTCTCATCCATTTTTCACTCTCATAAATTCCATAGCTATTTTTTTTAACTTGTTGTTGTAGAAATAATGATTCGTGGGATTTGGAAAAGGCCGAGATCGCGACCGAGACTGATTCTTTCCGCTCGTTAGTTTTACTCCTTGGAAGTTGGAACTGGAGCTGGACGAAGAAGAAGATCGACGGAGGATCTCTCGCTGAATTTCAATTCACGGACTCTGATCTCTGATACTACGTGAGCCCAGCTGCACTCGCACTCCTATTTAGCACTCCACTACCCCGAGTCGAGCCACTGCCAGGATCCCCCTCATGGGTTACGGTTACATGAAAGTACACCTCAGGATCAGACAGGTGAGTGGGGGTAAAAAATTATGTTTTGAATTATATATGTGGCGGGGACACAGGGCTCACCTTCTGTCTTCCCTACGTACCTCGTATACCACGTTCACAATTTTAATTAAGTCGAGCTGGTGGTTGAGCTGGTGGAGCACATGTCTTGAGCAGACGTTCCCGGTGGTTTACTGGTCTCGTCCTGGCACTGACAATGTGTCTCTCTGGCCCAAGTTTTGTTTACGATTCTCCTGGTTTTTTTTTTTTTAATTTTTGGCCTATGTACAATTATTTGGAATGGAACACATTGTGATTGTTTTTACTTTTTTTTTGTATACTTGTTTTATTTATTGGAAGGTGAGCGCGGGAGATATGTGGTGGTGGTTGGTGGTTGGCGCTTGGAGGAATTATTTATGGTGTGAGTGAAAGCCGGTGCCGGGGTCGGGGCCGGGGGAACGGTGAGTAAGATAAAGATGGGGAGTAAATAAAGTAATTGGGCAATAATATATCCTAGATTTCAGTTTGAGCGGCTATGCCGGATGATATGGTTTGGTTTGCTTTGGTAGTTTTGTTGATGGAGAAGAAATGCTTCTCTCTGTCTCCTGCCCTTCATATGGTTCTATCTCCTTGTACAGATATTTTAGGATCTCTCTCCTCCTATGGAATCTGGACGCTCATCCAGCCTCCCTCCCGCCTCCGTCTTATTCTACATATAAGGATGGATCCCAGTTGCTGTTGCTGCTGGAGCTCCAGTGCCAAACTTAATGGAATACCGATGCGGTTGCCAAAAGGCTCGTGGAAATAATACAGATGTGTGTGTAAGGAGGACGAGCGATGCAGAATAAATTTGAGACTAAGCAGAGGGAGAAATAGAGCGACAGAGTGTGGTAGAGAGATCGGCTCGGGACTGTGGGGAATGTATGAAGGACTTTCTTCGGAGTGTCCTCCTCTCCTTTGTATCTTGTATTTGAATTCCTCTTGCTCCTACACTACAATTGTTGCAGCCTTCCTTCCATGGAATCCATGGAGCTCCTATTTATTACTGAATTGTATTTTATTTTGTTTTATTTTATTTCGGCTGTATATATTTTATGTGGGAATCGGGATGTTTCTTTCCTCCATGCTCCTTGCCGGGCGCCGGGAGAATTCCACACCAAATAAAATAGGAAGTGACTATTACTATTATTACTACTACTATTATGAGGATGCTGGGGATATTACGGATACGGTGACTCTGGCTGAAGCATCCAGTAACTAGCAGTAGTAGTAGTATGTATTATGCTTGGAGAGTATTTTGGGGGTATTTATGAGCGGCGCTATTTGTGTTGGTGGTGGTAGCGGGTGACTGTTGAATTTTGTGAGTATTGTTTCTAGATGAGGGTTCTGAAGTTGATGATTTGAGTGGATGTGGAATGGAGGAGCGGCAGCGTGCGTGAGGGGAGACGAGCGAGAAGCGACAGAGACGGAGCTATTTTCTATAACGGACTAGAATCTAGAATCTAGAATCTAGAATCCATGAGTCTACTGTAGAATGCGGACTTTTCCCGTCTCTCCCTCCTCTTCCCCGCGTCCCGATCCCAATTATCCTTCTTTCCTTCCAGGATTCAAGGCAACTCTTCGAATTCCAATTCTAAAACCAACTCAAAACCCAAACAAACTCAACTCAAAAGGATGGAGTATGGGAGAGGATGGGGAAGGAGGAATGTTGGAATATATTTTTTTATTAGATGAGGAGAGAGACCTTAACATCAACTTTCATGAGGGCCAGAAGGGAGTCAAGGCTTGGCAAAGGAAATGCTTCACATCAGCAGGAGCAAAATGTGTGAGGTACCATCAGATGCCTTCTCCGAGTCCAACTACTCGCACAACTACCACTTCACTCCTACTACTATCTGTACCACTACCCAGACCCAGACCGACTTCCCATTTCCCATATTATCTTCCTCGTCTTGTACTCTCACGATCTGAGAAGTGAGCCAATGCCACATTATAGGACTCCCGCTCCGGAAAATCCCCGTCCCGGCACCGGCATCTTCATCGGTATGCGGGTACCACGAAGGAAGCCGTCCCCTATTTTCTTGTCTGCGTACAGCGTATCTCCAGCATTATAGCCTGAGACAAAGCTTCTAATAGAATGTTTGGGTCTCCTATTAAAGCCCCTGTATATGACCATACGTTTTACTCAAGAATTGAATCAATACTATACCATGCAAAAATTATGTCCCACAGTATAGGTTTTTACATTGGGAAATTGGGATCTTTTCAAACAAGAATAATTACTGGATATTTTACTTCCAATAGTCGGTAATTAATGCATTTTGAACTTTCAAAAACGCTTAATTAGAATACTTTGAGCATTCAAAAAAAAACGCATAATTAAACCATTGGATGAATTCAAAAATGCGTAACTAGATCATTTTGTATTTTTAAAACCGCGTAAAATTAGACCACCTCGCATTTTTGAAAAGATTTAATTAGGTCATTAGACCATTTTGCACTTTCAAAACGCGTAAATAGACCATTTTGCATTTTCAAAGCAAGCGCGTAATTACACCATTTCACATGGTCAAAAACGTGGAATCAAATCGTTTTGAAATATTCTAAAAACGCATAATTAAACCATTTTGAGCATTCAAAAAAGCGTATGACTGGATTATATACCACATTGAAACCGCAATACAATCTTACACACGTTCACAAACCCGTAACTAGACAATTTTGCCCTTCCAAAAATACAAATCGAATTAATAGTTACACAGATCAATTAAATAATTAATCAAGCAATTAGTAACAATTCTTGTCCTAAAATGTTGTAAAATATGAACAATATAATTTGAAGTTTGAAAAAAACTTATATGTAATAATAACAACAACACTAACTAAACCATTTTGCACTTTCAGAGGCAATAAAAATAAAAAAACATTTTGAACTTTAGATTTTAGAAAAGGTTAATTACAAATCCTTAAATTCAGAAATTATCATTCCGAACCGCACTACTGCCGCGCGCATATGTGGATATTTTTCCCATTTCACATAATCATATATAGATGATGACAATTTCCCTTTTTAATGGCAATATAACCATGTAGAAATGTGATTTCCTCCCGACCACCAATCCCAATGCTGATTTTAAATAGCATAAAATAAAAACATATGTTCCAGTATATAGATTGTTCCAATAAACATGGATAAACCCTCTCGGCTAAATTTCACTTTGACTTTCTCTCTCTCTCTCTCTCTCTCCACGGAAATGGACATCTCATAAATCAGGGAATTGCTCACCTCTGAGTGAGTAGAGACATCGTATCAACAGTCGTGTGGAAGCCTAAACTGAAAGTCATTAACTTTATTATGGGCTCTATATGCTCAAAAAGCTCTGAAATATTTCCTGAATAAATTCCACAAGCCGCACATTCCCATTAAAAGAGGGACAGGAGGAATGGAAGCATAGGATATAGAAGTGGATAGAAAGTCCGTATCGTGTATTAGGCAACATCATTAGAAACAGAATTTAATCACCATGCAACCAGCACCACCCTCAACATCAGCCAACGCAAATGCCATTCTATAACACAACAACATAGACATATAGCACACCCCACCACCATCACTACCATCACCACTATATGGCTCGGCATATGGTTGGGCCAACAAATCTACACGGAAATCAAAATACAAAATAGAATACAAATACACAAAAACAAAAACAATCCCAAAAACTCTCCTCTCTTCATTCCACTCTAAAAAGTCTGGAGAGAGGAACTCAAAGGAAAACTAAGTAGAAACAATTTTAGTGAAGAACTCAAAAGTTTGAAGTAATTCCAGAAACAGGAGCTCGAACATGAAATAAATAAGTACGTATAAGCTCAGTCCTCCAGTCTCTCCATATACTTGTTTTGAATCCACTGAGAAAATCCCAAAATGGCTCACAATTTAAACTACCAACTAACCAAACCAAAGAAGAACCAACTAACAACCAGCTAAATAAAACCAACCAACGGTTGTGGGACATTTGCTACCCGGACATTTGCTACCTCAACACTTGGTATCCGGAAATTTGCTACCCGGACATTTGCTACCTGGACACTTGGTATCCGGACATTTGCTACCCGGACATTTGCTCCCCATGTACAAACACATGAAACCACACACCGCTGAAAAGGATTTTCATTTTGATTTAAATTTAAAAATGGAAGCAGAATACTAGATACTGTAAGAGCTTTATTTATTTTATTAGATTTAAGAATGCGTATCATTGTATTGTTACCGCTTTTTTTCCTTTAGTAATTGTTGTAGCTTGTGACTTGCTGTTGTCTGGTTCTAACGTTTATACAGCAATCAGCCTTAATATGCAGGGTATAATAATTAAAACAATTAATTGTACGAATTCTCCTTGTCCATGCATTTTATTTCTACATTATCAATGGTTAGCAAATGTCCGGGTAGCAATTGTGAGGGTATCAAATGTCCGGGTAGAAAATGTCTGGGCATCAAATTTCCGGGTAGGAAATGTCCGGGTACCAAATGTCCGGGTACCAAATGTCCGTATACCCAACCAAAAACCCGTCTCTGCTGGAACTGGATTCGGCGGTAGACGGACTGGACGAGAAGATTGCAATTCCAATCTAACTAAACCCAAACCCATATAGCCGCCTACCCAATTTTACATTAGCTTTGGTTTTCACGGTCTACATAATCTCACTTGCACTACCAGCTTCTACTTACATACTTGGGCTATAGGTCCTCAGGCGCGGATCCAGGACAGTTGCCCATTTCAAAATGAACATTTTAACATAGGAGATTTTAAACCGAGATGGCCGACTTACAGATATGAGTGAAGAATCAACATGATCAACATTCATTTTTAGCTAAAAACGAAATTCACTATCTACAAAAAAATTATCAAATATCATGATCCTAAAAGCATGTAAATTGAACATTTTGCATATTTTAAAAATATGCAACTAGAAAATTTTACACATTTTAAAAATATGTGAATAGAACATTTTTAGCTTTTCAAAAAACTCGTAATTAACATTTTATTCATCTATCTCATTTAGTGCTTTTTTTGGCGTAGCTCATTTAATTTTCAACTTAAATTGGATTTGGACCACTTTGCTCTTTCGCTCCCGAAATTGTGTATGCCCCACCACAGAAAATATTTGTAGACCCGCCCCTATATTTAGATCCCTTCACCTACACCTACACCTACCTCTATCCCAGCCGCAAGTTTATACGTTTATCTCCTCTCCTTGTATTTATTATTTCATTGCCTCATTACGATTACCACATGGAAAACTATACAAACTACAAATTGCTCCACCAATCACAATATTTTTTTTCATATAGGCTCACAGTTTTGTTAGGAATTTGTGGAAGGATGACGCTGTGAAGGAATTACTATGGAATGGATTAGCCTATTTTATACACAAACTGATCCTCATAATCCTCAACCCCTTCCGTTCTCCTATACTAATATCCTTGTGCAGATCCAAGCTGGACAAAAGGGATTTAGTCAGAGTGGAATCGAAATATCGGAATTGAAATCCGAGTCGAAATGAATACATTGCTTGCTTCCTTGAGCTCCCCAATTTATGGAGGCTATTATATATATCAACCAACCTTATGTGCATTTTGAAAAATAAATGTGGAGTTGTGGATGTGTGTGTGGCTGTGTGGGCACCGTTTCTGTTTCTGCTCTTACATTATTGAGACATTGAAATTGAAACTACCTTCCATTTCCATTCCATTTCCCTCCCCCCGCCCAACATTTCTCCATTTCTCATACAGAGACGAACAGGGAAACAGATGGAAGTCCCGCTCTAAGTACAGTCTCTGCATGCGAATGGGAATGATGGACGCTACAGATATGTACCTAGTAATTCTTCAATGTATCCTTTTAAAATATTATACAGGACCAGAACCGCATATGTCGGCGTCGGCATGTCCTATGCCTATAAGGATATTATACTTCCTCCAATAAATATTAAAACCCACTAAAGTCAAATGCCAATGGTCAGGAGGTGAGAGTGATGGTGCTCATTATTATTTCGAATATAAATGGCCAAGTGTCTACACTCCGTTCCCGTCCTGTAGCCTACAACATAGAGAAACCACCAGAACCAAAATGGAACATATACCAAGTACCTGAGTGCCCCATATCATCCAATCCCAAGTCTGAAGGATATCTCCACCGTTCCCTTAGCCGTAAAGCCGTTACCGTTACCGCTACCGCTACCGCTACCGCTACCGTTTCCCTGCCTGTCTGCTATTTATTCTAATCATACAAAAACTCACAATCAGAGATGGAAACTGTGCTAAGATTTTACGTCTTGAATACTGTATTTTTAGATTTGGACTAACTTACCTATAGCTTATATGTAGGTATAGGTACTCTGTATTTTTAAGGATAAACATACTTAGATATATTGATACTGCGGAGCAGTAGCAGTGTGTTTATATTTATGGTGTATCAGCATCAGTGGATCATTAGAGGCTAAAATCTCATCAATTTATTTCAACTGAAAACCTAACCTTGCTCCCATCACACGCCAACTTCACATTTAATCCACATACCTATCTACTTACCGTCTACCGTATTTTCTAAAAGCGGACTTTGCATTTTAGAACCAAGCCCCAGTCATTTGAAGACCCGGCCGTATAGAAATATTTTAGACCCGCGCTCTAATTTAAAAAATACGGTAAGTGCAGTTATATGCATGATTTTCCATTTATTGCACATAAAATCGGAGAGATGTTTAGGACATATAATATAGGCAGAGGCTATAGTCAAAATTACATATTTTAGAATACCTATATGCCTATACTCTATCGTCATTATAGAGCTGCAAATATTATTACGAATTTGAAAATGCTGCCTATAAGTATATGCATTACATTTTGGAGAGGATCGGATGGAAAAAAGAAGCGCGGTGGTGGCGGAAGTGGAATGGAATGCAGATTGACTTTAATTATGTAAAATGTACTACGTAACCACTTAAGCGAATAATTTACCTTGGGCAGAATTTTAGATATAAGCAGTGTGGGAGACTACTGGTCCTGGTCGGGGTAATGGAAGAGGGGCGAGAAGCCCATAATATTATTAGGTATATACATAAGACATAAGTTAGGTAAGATAATTTCAAAGTGGGCAATATACAACCATGTGATAACCTTTTATACTATATCTAAATCTAAGCCCTACCTACATATTTATTTTCTCGGATTTTTCTACATGCGCTATACATAATATATTTCTGTATGGTTCGCTGGAGCTAACATAATATGAGATTCACAGATTCACACATTTCTTTTAAAAAAAAAGTTGTCTAGTTTTCTTTGAAAAAAGTTGATGCTGTGCTTGTGACTCTATGTTATGTGGCTATATAACTGGAACCATAGCAATAGCCTCGAGAAAATGAGCGGCTTATCTGTACAGTGTATGAGTAAATATTAATTTAGAAGATGAGGACTGGGAAGTGAGAGTGAGAGTGGAGAGAAGAGCCGAGTTTAGTTGGCTGGATGGATCTGGTTCTGGATCTGGATCTGGCTATGGAATGGAATGAAACTCTGTATGAGTAGAGATAATATTATAAAATAACCTAATAATACAACGCATGTAAAAGGAACAACACGATAAAACTTTTATGAATGTAATATTAACGCTCCCTCTCTTCCCACACTGCACCAACCAATAGAGCCAACAAGAAGGAGCAACATGGACAACGGAGTGAAAAAAAGATGAAAAAAAGGAGAGAGTGCGAGAGATATACTACAGAGAAAAAAAAATGCTCAAGCGAGAAAAAAGAAATGAGAGGAAGCAAGTGAGAGCGGATGCCGGGTATTTCCAAAAATGTGGAACCCGGTTTGGTTTTCCTTTTTTTTTTCGAGTTGAACTTCAAGGTACCTTTCAAGTTTCTACTATAGGTACCTATAGGTAGGCATATACGTGTCTCACTATAGTGATTCTGTATTTAGAGTGGGGAAAGAGAGGGAGAGAGTCGGAGAGACGCGAAGAAGATCGAGTCTTTAGTATACGAATGCTTTAACTTCATGCCGCTGGCTATAGAATTCACAGCATTCTCATCAATAAAGGGGAGGAGCCCATAGAGGGAAGCCCCTCCCCCTCCGCTCTTCTTTTACCTGCGTATACTCTATACATACACATACTTTGAACTCTCTCCACTCAGCATTTGTTTTCTCCGTCCAAAATCATACACATAATAATATAACATTAAACACACACACACAGAATGACACACCGGTACCGGGACCAAGATCAAAACTAACCCATAAGTCCAAGTCCAAGTCACACAATCGAAACTGACACAGGGCTCATCCACTAAAAAGGATAAGGAGATCCAAACCCACCCAAACTCCCATGCCGCCTTCCACCACATTTTCTGCATGCAAACAAAAATCTTTACGAAAACATTTTTATATTTTTTTATTTCATCTATTTTTTTTGTGTACGGGGGGGGGGGGGAAGCTGGCCTGGCCAAGATACGGTAACGGTAAGGAATAAGGAGTAACGACCACCATACAATTTTCACTCTAGTTGCTATGCTACTGTCTCTTATCCATTTCCTTGTATATATATTTGTATTAGAGTTTCCATGGGGAAAATGTAAGAAAGAGGAAAAAGAAGTGCTCGAGAAGTCGAGACTTTCAATTTTATTTCACAATGAAATTCAAATGTAGGTATAGGTACCTTTTTTAGATAGGTACCTAGGTTAGGCTGTAGGTCCCTACAAACACAAAAATACTTTCACATTTTCAACTTTATTGCTCGTAACATTCGAGGATTGAGAATTGCGGATGGATGTCAGAAAGAAGTGAAGGAGGGATGCAGATGATGATATAGCTATATTTATATATTTGTATTGCGGAGTGAGTGCAGTGCTCACGTGGAATCAGAGATACAAGTGCCTCAAGATAAGTATATAATAATACAAATACCTACAAAGTGTAGTTTCGAATAATTTGAATTCGAATATTTTGAGATGGGATGACAGGGGAAAAAATGAGAGATACTTACGACGATAAGAATAAAGATAGAATTTCAATATCAGGCATGTTAAAGGTGAAGGATGTCAATGTCTACGTCAAGTGCAGTAGAAAGCTCAAAGAAATGAAAAAAATAATCGGGAAAAAATGCTATATCAAAAAAATGGAATTTTCTCCATAGGCGTATAGTTTTGCATCTAATTTGCAGTGTTTGTACAGCATCAGCATATCTACGTATTAATACACTAAATAAATGCACTAACGTTTCATATTCGTAGGTGTAAGGAGCAGGTTATAGGTATGTTTGGCATGTACTAAAAGAAGAGATCAAAATGCCTTTGCCTCGTCTTTGTTTTCTTTAAAAATATTATTTAATGATAAAAGTGAAAGCATGAGTGAGTCAGACTCGGGAAAAAATTATTTTACTTTCAGTTTTGTTAATATTCCATAAAATTAAATTTCATATTATTTTTCAACCAAAAACATTTCAAGACATAATAATAATGTGATTTCCCCCAAAGAGATTTATTTTATGTTTTTTTTGTCTGATTTTATTCTGCAATAAATATAGTACATGTGATGAAGTTAAGAGAAAACAAAAGAGGAGGAAGGCTTTTGTATTTTCTTTTATAAAATCTTCCTCATGAATTTTCTCTCTGTGTCTGGTTGGATTCCTATATGATATTTGCTGCAAAAGCTGAGGACCATGACCAGAACCAGAAACAGAGAGCGAGAAGGAAACTTTTACCACTGACAGCGTCTTGTGGATGGATTGTAAGCACATTTGTAGGCTCTCAAATATCTTGCAGCACAATTTCCACCCGAGCGACCATAATTATTCGCAACTTGATCTGCATCCGAGTCCGCCTTCCCCTTCCCGGAACTGTCTCCACCAAATAACTCTCGGCCATCACTCAGTAATTTGGCGGTCGTCCTTTGGAGGATGCCAGAACAGCGGTGGACGGCCTCAAAATTCCCTTGGCAGTGGAAATACTTGTCACAGCGTTGACAATTAACTCGTCTCATTTCATTGTAGTTGGCGAGCATTTTCCCAGCTGAGCAAGGGTTCTGTCCCTCAATTTCATCTAACAATTTAGTTCATATAGCAAAACACAAATACATAATACATAGTGTATTTCTTAAGGCTAAGTTTGACATAACTCCCGGGTCTCTTATAAGCCCCGCCGGGTCTAAGGCTACGTTTACGTAACTCCCGGGGGTAAATACGGTACTTACGATTATAGAAGATAAAATATAATAATTACTTTTTATGTATAATAATATTTTTACTATTTTAATTCCTTCACAAAAAAAATGTAAAAATGTAAAAATGTATTTCCAATTTCCGCACTTACTTAACATTGACGCTAGAATTAGAAAGAGGATTCCGGAAAGTGCAGCAGCCTTCATTGTAGATTGGAATTGGAGTCTTGCTAATTTTATATAAGTGTAAAATAAAATTTTACGTTGCTTCTTTTTTCAGAGAAAAATATTTTGATTTCTTTCACTTTTACTTTTACTTGCGCTTTTAAAACTGGCCGGTGGTTGGGATGAAACTAGTAGCCTTTTAGTGTCCAGCTCAGTATTTATATACAACGTGAACATGAATAATTATTATGAGTAAACTTTATTTGCAATAATTACCAATTACTATGAATATTTGCTCAACCAAACCATGAACCGTCACAAATTTACTTGGCCGTCATTGGCCGCCTCAAGTTTACATAATTTTTTTTGTCCTCTTTTTACTTCGCACCCGCACCAGAATCAGAACCAAATATCAGATTTAGACAGAAATAATAAATAAATAAAAGATGTGTTACAGTCGCAGTCAGTGTTCATTGACATTGAGTCATCAAACCTTACTTGGAATTAGTTTTGTTGAAATTGTTTGTAATTTTATTTGCATTCACAGATGTATTTTTTATTGAGGAAAAAAGAGTACGCAATTAAGTAATGACGCGCAGAAAAGTGTTCCACGAATTTCCATTTAAAAGTCTGAGTCATACATAGTCATTTCATTCCATATCCAAGTGAAAAAAATTGTATACTGTCAACTGTCACCTGACAGCTCAATAAAACAGCTAAAATGCAAGTTGTAATTTTCATTAAATTTAATGCACTTTTCAAAAAGGTTTGATGAGTTTTCATTTTCAAAATATGGGTAGCATGAGCATGTATAGGACTTTGTCGTCGTGTAATGTGTCTGTGTCTAATAATAAAATTCACGCGCTACTTTTATCAGTGTATTGCAATTACAAGCACCACGACATCTACCTAAAGTACAGCTGGGCTTTAGATGTATGGTAGTATTATTTTTTTATTATTATTTTTACCATAATATAATGCTTGATATAGCTCCATGTATTTTTGTATTTTATTGCATGACTGTTGCCATTCAGAATATTTAACTGACTGGCTGTGTCTGTGGTGGTGGTGACGGGGGAAAACACATTTTTTTGTTTTTATAGACGCGTATAACCAGGAACATAGGTACGTAGGTAGGTACTTCACTATTATCATTTCCCTAGAATTGCAATGAATTTATTAGATACCGTAAGCCTCCGAATAGCCTCCCCTCCCCCCCCCCCCGGTTCTCA
>JAQFZE010002736.1:0-13919 GCA_034695245.1 Dicyrtomina saundersi | reverse complement strand
TCAATGACTGTATGAATCAGTACAGATAAGAACAAAAACAGTGCAAGGTTGTTTTAGACGATTGGGAAATGTACCTAGTTCTAAATGCGCTCTATGATTCCGTTTCGTTTTTTTTAAAAAGCATTTTAACGTGTCAGTTGAGTTTTGTCTCTAAAAACTCTGACAGGACTTGTCACTTACTGTACAGACAGTGTTTTAGATGGAGTGGAGGGTTCTGCTCCCCACCAATAAATCGAAATCGAAATCGAAACCAACAAGCCACACACAGGCAGGCACACACGGTGGAAATGTACCTGCACATCTTCACGCCCAACTTTATTTAAATCATGTCTGATTTTTGAAGGGATACAAGCTTAACAATGTGTCTGATTTCATCTCTCGTCTTTCCTATGCTATCGTATCGTGGTCCGAGTCGTAATCAATGTACATAGTCATAATCATAATATACAGCTTTCGGTTCCTTATGCCTTTGACAGAGAAAGTGAGAGTAGGGTATGGGCATGGGTATGGGTGTAGAGTTGGACTGACTACAAGGTATTAATGCAAGTCCAAGTCTCAAATAAATGACAGGTGCAAAAACAAACAATTATAAAGGAATAAAGAATTTAGAAAAATAGGCGTAGGGTATCTCTCCTTCTTCGTCCGTATGATAAGGATAAGCCAAGCGTATAGGAAATGAATATAAACTTTAAATATGAATTAATTACCATTATATGCTCATTTAGCTTCAAGACCGTACCGTGCATATACGAATTACCTATGCAATTAATAATTTGGTGGTTAAACTAAGGCCCACACATTCTACATTCTACATTCTACACTCCATACACTCTCCTCTACCCATGCGTTAGGAGCAGCGAAGAATTTAGTGGGGAGAGAAAACAAAGACAAATTGTTCGATGTTTAATTGTAGCGCAGGTGATATTATATGTACAAGCAACCAGGGATGTAATAATAGTGTTAATCATCCCAAGACTCACTCTATGTAAACTATGTGTTTTTTTATGAGTACAACGAGGTCTGTGTCTAGGAGTCTAAATCAATGAACATAATTAGTAGCCTACTAGAGACATTATGGAGTGCAAACGACAGTAGCTATAGTTGCATACTTTTAATAGGCAAAGATCTGGTCAATTCATCCCTACCTACGACGATGCTTTTTACGCATCGGAAATGGGAACTGAGCTACTCCAATCTAAATAGGTGTATGTGTGTGTAGACCTCCAGGCTTAATTATCTTCTATCTTGTTCCGCTAAACATACTGTCACAATAGAAAAATTTGTACTTGTATTTGGATACGACTTGAACACAAGTGCATGATATGACTGTGAGATGCATGTAGTTTTAGTTTTATATGTCAGTACAATATTGTGGCTAGAGAAACTATACCCACCTACCTAAGTTAAGTTATAGTTGCAGGAATGATATCCCATATGTTTATTTGTATGTACTTAAATCTTAATTGTAATAAATGGGGGGATGCAAAGGAGGTGTCTAACTGCATAGATAGAACCACTAATAGTAAGATATTTGAGGGAATCATAAGTCACAGATCTATTCGCTCTACTTTGCTTACTATATGCTTAATGATGGCGTGGACCCGTTGACTATATCTGCACGTGATTCGTGTAAATACTATAATGCTTTGCATACATTTGGCTGTCAATGTTTCGTTTTTTTGTTGTTGTTCGTAATCGTAATCGTAATCGTAATGCGTGATAGTTTTTGTTCTCTTTTGATTTGATGTCTAGGTTTTCAATTTCATTCTTGCGTTGTTGGTTTCCCTTGGCTTGTAATTAAGGTTGTTTGACTTTTGCTCTCTACTTTATTTTCTCTTATTGTCAATACAAAATTCTCTTCTCTCTCTGTTTCTCTGTCTCTCTTCTTCTTTTGTTGTGCTCTTGTATGGACGAAAGGTAGTGTATTTAGTAGTGTAAGGGGAAAGGCATAGCGTTGTCGCTCTGGGGTTAACCTAGCATGATTAGGCAAAGAGGAGTGCGGAATGTGGATTCCTGTCAGGTGTTGTAGTCGGATGGATTCGGTCTTATGGACGGCTTTCAGGAGGAGATTCTTGTACTTTTGGCAATGCCGATCGGACTGAACTATGTGGCTGGTCCCGTAGTAATCTCAGCTCTCTCCAGTGGGAACTCAGCACCGGCTCTAATCACAACTGGATTGGAGGACCTCCAGCTGACAGTACTGAAGAAGTGGAAGGTACCTAATATATGACTCCATGATTACTTCTGTCTCTCAACTCAAACACTACCCCATAGAGTACCAGTCCTTCCCTCTAACTTTTCCTATTCCCTATTATTCTTATTTTTTTTTAAATTTTACTATCACTACTCCTTTTTCCCAGTCCCTTACCCTCATCCGCATCCGTCTGTCAGTGTGACTAACAAAGGTACTGTCTCATTTCTTTAAGAGATTCCTTTAAACCTTGGCAAAATAATCAACGATGCAGTGAGAGGGACACGGATTTCTAGACCTCCTCCCAATCCCATAAACCCTTTTACACTTTCATAATATGACATCAGAGAAATTAAATTTGGATTCTCGTGTGCAAATTCCAGGAGGCTACGTAGTTTTTGAGACATCCCAAATACCAAATATTTCTGGGAGATCATCTCAAAGCGCTGTTTTAGAAGGACCTGTTCATCAGCCTACCACAGCACTAGGAGCCTGCCTAACGTTCAAGTATTAAAAATTAATAATAACAAAGCCATGTACCACACGCTTTCATTTCACTCGTTAATGTTTTTCCACTACATAAAATCCCACACATACTACGCTATATGTACCTATGCCTAGCAGAGTAGTTAACTTGTATTGATTTCTCCCCCCTCCCCCCCCCCCCTTATTTATTTTGGCACAGAATTAAAGTGTAGTAAATAAAATGTAGGATTTTTGAGTTATAATGAAATTCATTACTAGGGGATATAATGTGTCCTTATGTCTAGAGTGGTGAACCATGAGGATTTCTTAAAGTACTAAGCTGACCTATAATATTTTTTATAGTTATGCAGTAGCGGGCTTAAGTCCGGAAAAAGTTCGTGTTCTCCTTCATCCCATGCCCTATGCCACATTTACCTTTGAAGGCCTCTCGTTGAATCGTGAGAGCGATCATGGAGCTGACGTCGTTTTGTGGGAGACGAGAGACTCGACCGGTGGACAATGGCGAACTGCCGAGGTTGTGTATACCTGTCGCTATCCTCATCAAGTAAGTCCTTGGAGACGGGAATGTCCGGAAACGCTCAAGTGTGCTCTACTTTCCTTAATCAGGATTGAGCGTGACACTGGGCCTTTTCTAAGCACAACAACAATTATTTTCCCTTCATATTTTCTGTCTGGAGGTACTCTGTCAGTACATTCACAAATTCCCATTTACAGCCTACCTACCCCTATACACTACATAGCATGAGATCAAAAAAAAAGCTACCTATGCCAATAATAAAGCAAACAACTCGAAATCGACTCCAATCATTTTTGTCATACAATATTCTTTCAATATGGCACCAGTTTCTTCGGCCTATACAAAATAAATTAGATTTTTATTTTGCAATATTGAGGAACATCTTTTCCAGGGACGGTGTTAAATTCATAAATTCCGCGAAACCTGAATTATTAGATGTGTATACCTTCGTCTGCATTGATTTTATGTTAATGGGTCAGTATGGAACGTATATTTTGGCTACATTTGTAATTTAATGCCCTGCACTACACAACTTAAAATTTTACAAACTCTCTGATCGTTCATGTTATAAAATTTACGACTGGTTCCTTGGAGTATTTCTAGGTTATTAAAATTGCATTTGATTCTACAAATAGTAGTTCAGATCAAGAATCGACAATCAAATAATTACATATTGGGACAAAATACTAAATTTTACAGCGATAAAATAATTGTAAAACAGTAAAAAGTTATGCATATAGTATAGTCCTTAAACTATAGCGTAGAGCGCAAGGTTATGAAAACACGTTCAATAGGTTAACAGGTGTATAGCTCTCAAGCTTTGCCCGAATAATTATAGACTCACTGCTTAGTTTTTACTTTACGATTAAAGTTTACAATGATTATAACATGCTTTCCAGTTTCTCTCTGAGCCACTAGCCTGCGACCTCGTTGATTAACACAATTAAAATAGAAATAAAAACCAAAAGCGGGGTTCCCCTATAAAAACTGTAAACTATGTAAAACTTATATAGCATATGAGCTGACTAGCTAGTTATTGATTAAGGTTTAGCCCAAATGCATACAGTGCTCATAATTTGAAGCAAAATAGTTATGCAGATTGGAAAAAATGTGTAAGTTAATAGTACATAATGGGAAAGTAGGGCCCAGTATTTATTTCTAATGGGACGTTTAAGATATTGCAATGTACTATTATTCTGTATGCATCTATACATGTTATGTAGTAGTAAAATCCATAAGTACCGAGTACATGTGACTCGTATCTAGTCTGGAACTTGGTCGTAAATGATATATGGGAGTAAAACTACTTTTGGGAAATTGAGAGAAAGCAAATGCATAATATAGGCATTAAAGCACGGAGTAAAGCGTAGAGTGCGTGCAGTCTTTCACGATTTGATTGCCACTTCCATATGTATACAGGTAGTATATACTTATACTATATTAGGGTTTATACACTACAATTATAGTTGATGTGTGGCTCACAGAATTTGTCCAGTTATTCACCCACGCCTCCACTCCACATATTTTTATTATACCTTCATTTCGATTTCCTAAATTGCTTCACGCTTTTCCCTCTCTTTTCTTCTCATGAAGACGAATCTGCGTTGATTCTAAAAGTGAGTATACAGGGATGTACGTACGTGAAATAATAATAATAATTGTTCCTTTCATTTCATAGAACTCTCAAAGTTGAATTCAAGAGAGGAAAATAAGGGGGGAAAATGCATTAAGGAAAAAAATATTTTTTTATTTGATGACTTTCATTGTTGTCTGTTTTTTATGAGGGGCAGTTGCAATATCATAATCATATGCATGTACTTACGTACCTGCGTAGGTACCTATGTACTTGCGATGAGACTGCTGCAGTAGAAATGTAATTTGAAGAGTGTGCGTAGGTAAATATAGCATAGACTTGTGAATATAGATACCGAGACATTGAGACATGCATTTAGGTGATCATAATCAATAAAATTGTTCTCAAAGCGCACGCAATCTATGTGAGTACCTTCATGTGCTCAACGCTCTTTTTTTTCTGCATATTTGACAGCGGTTCAGTGTGAAAACCATTGTTCTCTTCTTCCGTATATGGAAATAGGAAAAACGAAAATGCTAATATATAAATTTTAATTTTAGTTTTACTACTTTCATTTCAGAAATGTTCTGTCAAATGACGAGTAATGTGTTTGATTTCTCTGAATAATAAATATGCACCTTCAAATATTTTATTCTAGGATAATTATACAAATTACGTTATTGATGTTACCAAGTTTTTAAAATCCATACTGGCTAAGGACATTGCATATATTGCTCCAGCATGTAGAGTGGACGTGCCTGCCCTACAGTGTGCGGCCGCTGCATTTTCTAATCCGTAGTTCAAAATGTACCTCATTTATATTTTACAGCGCGATCTTAAGCAGCAAATGTTGTATAGGCTACACCCACTCGAAGTGGAATACAGCAAAATCCAGTATTAGGAAACATTTTTGTTTAAACGTTTTAATCTATCAACAGTAATCTATCGCTTTAAATTGCAAAAATACCAGTTTGCACTAGAAAACGGCAATTAAAAGGGTCGGGTAGTAGAATAAATTGCACTGTAATTTCCCCAATTTAAATGATCAAGGGTAAAAATTGTAAAAAAATCACATGCCGAAAAAATTCTTGACAATGAAATACCCACATAAGATAAATATATGAAGGGTTCGGTTTAGGCCACGTCAGAAGTTTTCTAATCTTCATAATTGTTTTAAAAAAAAATAAAGATATACTTGGAAGGAATTCCACATGATGCGAGTCAACTCACCAGACGGTATCGTGGATTCATTGCCATCGATAACGTTAACTTAAAGTCGGCTGAAGGATGTCCAGGTCACTGTAATTTTGATGGGGGTACCTGTGACTGGACCAATGAGCAAACGGATGACTTTGACTGGACTCTGGTACATGAGTTAACATTTATATTCTTGAAAAAATAAATAATTCTGACATTGAAAATGCATCCAATTTTTAAAAAAATCCGTTTGAGTTAAGCATTAATAAAAAAATATAAACTTTAGAATAATAAAATTTCAGATTTATATGAAGAACAATAAAATCTAAAGTTTTGAAAATATTAATATTCATATTTTAGGGACGAGGAAGTCAAAATCCATCTACAGGCCCAATCATGGATCGAGCCAGTTACACTCATGGAGGGAGCAGCGGTGGTTATGCTTTCATCAATTCCGCATTTCCACGTCGAACTGCGGATAAAGCTAGACTTTCATCTAGAGAATTTTCTAGAACAGGTAAACTAAAGTACTTACAACTTACGTTATGCCCCAAAATCAAGTAATTTTTAAGTATAGGCTACATTTCAAATTTCAAGGCTCCTTGTGCCTGAACTAATTTCATCCGTGCTAAGATTGCGATTGCGAATATTGCGATAGAGAATAATTATTACAGTTGCCTTGACGGCATTAGTATTATTACTCGTACAGTTACATACATAAAATAATTCGTATGACCATGAACACGCTATCTTCTCTGCCCCCTACCACACCAATGAAAGAGCATGTGGCTTTATGTAGTTGTCAGTTAAGCATGGCAAACCCTACAACAATAGCAAAATAAGCTGACTGGAGTATAACTGATACGGTTTTTAGTTGTGGTGATTTTGCTCCGTTTTAATACAGAAATAATCAACCTCGCAACCTTGTTTCCTCATCTGTAATAAGAAATATTTCGTCAGTCCAGACGATCATATTCTGGCGGTGCATGCCTCTGTAATCAAATGCAAATTTTTAATTCACACTCAGCATAATATTTTTATAACAATAATAATAATATCTTTCACGTCTCGAACGCAGACTACGGCAGATTCAACGTTCATTTTCATACCCATTGACCATACTTTAAAGGGAATTTACATGCTTTGACGTTGATTATAGTTATAGCTTTGTTTAAGGAACTGTGGATTCAAATTTGAACACTTATCATTATGTCCTAATGCCTAATGAAAGGGATTCTAAATATTATTCAAATCAGTATAGGAAATCATTCGCTATTGCATGTGTTCGTAGGAACGAATGAATAATATTTATATTATGATTTAGTTAAAAATCACAACAACCTCGTGTCATCTTTAGGATTATGGTTAGTTGCCTGGTAATAAAGTAAATTATTTTAATGATATTTAGTTTTGATCTTTGGATTCTGTCAGAGGCCCTGCATTCAAAGAACGTATTAATTATAAGGAGTTGTTTGAGTTATCAGTAAAAGCCAAAGTTTGAAGAATACTTCTGCTTTAAATGTGACACAGCCAAAACCTTCAACTTGGTTATCAGTGCTGAGGACCTACATATACATACAGTTTCATTCTTTCATTCAGTAATCTTAAATGAATTAGAGTTTCTATTGAATTCTTAAAGGATGTAGCTTACAGTGTTAATGAATTCAAGTTTACAGCAACTAACGATAAGTAAGAATTTTGCTGGTAGGTGATGGCAATTCCTGATAAATTGCTATAGTAGTTCCATTTCTCTCACTCCTGGTGAAACGTTTCTATGAATTAATGTAAGTTTAGCATCAACAACGTTGGAAAAATTAATTCTTTGCCTAACTAATAAAGTTGTACTGGCTATGCATTCGTAATCTTAAATGCACTGAACAGTAGAGCTTTCAGCATTTGGATTTGCCTCACTTTTGACTTGAAGATCCAGAGGATGAAGTTTAGTTGTTGTTAGTTGTCGGAATAACGTGTAACAGTTGTGGGAC
Source organism: Dicyrtomina saundersi (assembly GCA_034695245.1). Taxonomy (NCBI): domain Eukaryota; kingdom Metazoa; phylum Arthropoda; class Collembola; order Symphypleona; family Dicyrtomidae; genus Dicyrtomina; species Dicyrtomina saundersi. The sequence goes on along the minus strand of JAQFZE010002736.1, from coordinate 5,970 downwards.
TTAACAAAACTAATAGATAGGAACAAGACTACTCCTACAAGATTTGTTGCTTTAATGAAAATATATACGCAAATATAAATATGACGGCCGGTGGACGTCGTATATCTCTGTATTAATAGAATTCCGCAGGAATGTGATTAGCAGTACATATGCATGTTATATGTTATTATTATGTATTCAAACTTAAGGCCATGAATTGAAAATTAACTTGCAGAAGTTAAAAAGTTAGTGGAGAATAAATTGCAGAAGCAACTCTGACTCTGTGTAAGTGCTGTGCGGGAGTATGGTCTCTGTCTCTAATAATGCTGTCGAGGATGTGGAATGTGGACTACCAACGTCGCAAGGATTGAGAGTTAAAAGTTTTGATATCTTGTGCTAAATTTTTGCCAAAGTTGAAATCATTAAGACTTGTCTTGTGTATAAGTAATAGGTATGCAAAATGTACACAGTTGTAGTAGGTACATTAGTAGAGGATTCCAAGATGAAAAGTATAAATATGTAGTATTTTCCTATGCCTATGCAGGAGGTATTTAGAGTTTACACGAGTTGGATTGTGGACTCACAAAAAAAGAACCTCAACTTTGGCTTTAAAGCTCAATAATAATGATACAAATTGAATGTGCATCCTGATTACTAATAAATGAGAAAGCTCTCGGGGTCTTTTGAAGTGAGTTGAAATTAATGAGGGAATTTTATGGAAATGCACGATTGAGCATTATTAGACTTATGGCTTCACAATGACTTGGGCCACCTTTTTGGATGAAACTTGAAGACCTCAAGAGTTCCCATCTAAATAAACGATGAACAAAATTATTCCTAGTCTGTATATATGTGTCTTCTTGTCCATTTCCTGAGTGTACTTTTTATCCCGTCGTCCAACAGGATTTATGGGATTGATTTCGATGCGTGTGTGCTCCGCATTTTGTTTACCTCTACAAAATCCTTTTGATGATGTTTTATCAATTTTAATAATGAATTTGTATTGTACTTGCTCAGTTTTTTCATTCCTTCTTGAGATTATGGATGCAACATTGAAAAATGGTCAAGGCGTGAAGGTGAAAATAAAATAATTTGAGCGTACATGTCCTACAGTAACAGTATGCACTGGGAAAGGTTATAGAGAATACTACACGAATTTACATCCTAATTCAAATATGTATTTTGCGGAAAGTGTTGATCGGTTCGGAACTTATGGCGTCCATATATATAACTATATCATTTTAAGTTGGTAGTGAAGTTGGCTGTATTTGTAGTTTTCGGCTGTTCATTAAGCAAAAGAGTGAAATGAGGTAGATCCGAGTTAAAAGTTGCTTTCGGAGTACAAAAGTTACAGAGGGGAAAAAATGAACCGGAGTTATTTTGAGGTATGAATGGATTTGCCAGGATGATAAATCGGGAAAGAGGCGTGAGTACTTAATCAGTTTATCTTGACAGACAGAAAGGGAAATCTATCTAAAAATAAGAATGTACATCTACCTGTCTGTGTCTGTGAAGGAAGTCTACACTGTAGGACTGTCGGTGAGTAAATAGTAGATTATTTAGATGGCTATAACATTTACATGTAGTTGTTTGGGATTCCTACCAGTATGTACCTGAGATACCTTACCTGTGCGTCGTTGGACTTCCTTCCATTATGCATAGGCTGAGTTTGAGTATTGAGTGGGGGAGTGGGAATCATTGGTGACTCGGATTTCCCAGTGTTCCCTCACTACTAGTCTGTAGTGGATGTGCATGTAGGTACCTACCTACTTACGAGTTAGTTTGTTAGCGGTACTCGTCGTCTCGTCTCTTTTTTGTGTCCTCGTAGCACACTCTACTAGTTTGAATATTCCTGGAAATGCACACTCTAAACAAATTGAGAGAGATATATAATTTGATGGATATTCTGAGCTGAGGAGCAGTCAAGGAATAAGGTGCTTTGGCATTAAATAAACATATTAAGTTTTGTGGTGAATAATTGATCGACAGGTCGTTGAACCATTGATTTTTTATTGTATTCTTCGCTCTCCGTTTTGTTGTTGAGTTCCGCATTGTAGATCAATACATAGAATTATGTTTACATTGGCTTGGCTTTTGGCTTGGCTGGATGTTTTAGATGATGTATGCATGCAATATGCAATGCAAGTCTCAAACTCAAACTCTGCTCATAATTCAACAAGAGCCACACATTACAAAACTACGTAAAGCCACTTTCCTTGTCCATAAGTACTGTTTACTGTACTATTTGTGCCGTGTAAATGGCACTATGCTATCATGCCAATATAATACAATACCAAAACAAGAGCTACCTAAAAGTACACGTAGAACGTGTGGCTATTCATAAAATGATGAGAAGAACTTTGCTCTGCGACTCTGAAACTGGAAATGAAAAAGTTACGTCTGCTGGACACTTCCTCATTTCCGGACTATTATTGTTGTGGAAGTTGAACTCACGATATTATGTGGAGAACAAGGGGCAAAGTGTGGGACTGAACCGCTAATAATAATATCACCTCACGTTACCTCATCCATTAAGTCGAGCCATGACTTACGGTTCACGACTACGACTTCGACTACGACGACCACGCGAAGTTTATGGAGGCAACCTAGAATAGTGTTACGCACGAATGGAGTCAGATAATTAGCCCGTATGTACTCTTCTCGTATCTCTACCAGATAATAATTACTTTGGATTGGAATTGAAGTCAGAGAGAGAGAGAGTTCAGTTTACAGTAGTTGAGCATGCAAAATCAGTATCTTTATGACATACCTTCAAAATAACCACATTTACATATGTATATAGTTGTAATATATATACAAAAGGGTAATTAATTATATGAGTAAATAAAAGCCAACTCGCATCCTTTCCTCCTCTACCTCCTACCTCAGGGCTCTCAGGTTATATACAGACACGACTGAAGCTACGCTCGGAAATGAATACTAATGTTACTCAACTTTTTCGTATAGAGCTAATAATTTGAATTTTCTAAATTAAACCGAAAAACGAACCAAGTTCCTTATTTCTTTTTCTTTGATGTTATTATACTAAATTCCCTCGTAGATGAATCAAGGTAGTAGGGGTCTCGCTATAGCGCAAAAAAAAACAGCTAAACAAAACTTTCTGTGTAAAACTAAAGATGAGGAAATCATAAAATTTGATTTGGTTTGTCAATCTGATCATGAATGATGTGTCTCAAGGTAGTTTGTATTTAGTATGGTGAGATATTGGACGGGGAGTGAGGAGGATGTGATGGAGTTTAGTTTTCTTTTCTCATCAACTTTCGCCAGCCAATAAGAGGAGTCGACAATTTTGAAAATGGAAATACCTTGTTTTGACATTACTACTTGTCGCTGCGGAAGTAGAAGGAGGAATTTCATGGCTTGCTGCATAGTCAATTACATTCTTGGATGTAGCTTTTCCCTGTTTCCGATTAAAATTCTAACGAACTAACATCTTATACACCTATACCTTTACACCTTATATTTTCTGATTAGCACCTTCTTATTTTTGATTTCAACGCGTAGGAAATATTCGGAAAGCAAACTGAAGTCATGAATGAATTTACAGAAAGCCATTCATGTGTTTCATTCTACATTAGTACGGTCGATAGTTCGCTAAAAAAAATCGGAATTTTTTGTGATTAGGCAAAACTTGTAAATTTTTGATATGGGATGAAAATGTTTTGCGATTTCATTTGTTTGTAGGAGCGGACAGCCCTCTGTGCATGAGATTTTGGACTCACATGTTTGGTAATGGAATTGGAATGCTTCGTGTTTTAATTCATGACAAGGAAGCGAATGAAGATCGGATTATTTGGGCATTGGCTGGGGAAGCGGGTAATGCTTGGTACCAGGGTCAAGTGCCTATTTCATCCTCAACCTCGTTCAGGGTGAGTAATTTATTTTTTATCTTTGTCGGACACTTTGTCGGTATATTGTAATGCGTGCAGCGCTATAGATACAGTTGCTTGTAAAAGCATTTTAGTTGTTCAGTGTATCATTATCGCCTATATACTTTATACATTCAACATTCAACCTTATAATTATTATACCCTGAAAAAAGTAATAGTGAAGTACCCTATAATCATACAGTAATGCACGTACGCAATAGAATTAATTACGGATCTTGTTCCTATGAGCACGTGTATTATTTTCGGTACTCAAATGAATCAATTTATTGTGTGTGATGTATGACGGATCAAGGATGAGCACGTACATCTCGTCGAATGATAATTATTATTATTACGCATCTAATAAAAGTTTGATGTGATTTGCTATTACTAGATCGTGTTTGAAGGAGAAGTGGGGAAAAACAACTTGGGTGATATCGCCATCGACGACATTTCCTTTGCGCCTGGGGCATGTCCAAGTAAAAATTTCATACTTATTATACAAACTATGAGAATTTTTTCCTATAGTCTCTCTCACATTTTACTTTGACCATGTCCATGTCGTTGTCACTATATGCGTCATGGAGACAAAATATGATTTGTATCGATCTCCTGTATTGTATATTCCTATCGTCTCCTCATGACAGAGCCTATTGTAGTTTGTATTTACCATTTCCACTACTAAATGATCTCTGTTCTTCCTGAGTTTCATGGAATACCAAGTGTTTCATCCTCCCAAACCTGCATCTATCCTATATCCATTTGAATGTTATTTGAATACAAAATATGAAAGTCACGTCTCTTTTTTAGGTGCACCTCAAACGGCAGCCGGCAGTTCCGGAGACTGTACCTTTGAAATAGATGAGTGTGGATGGACAAATGTCGGCTCAGCCTCACGAACAGATGAAATGGATTGGGAGAGACGACTCGGACAAAATGCAAAAACTCCCATTGCTGACCATTCACTAGGATCAGTCTCTGGTAAATTAATATTCAAACTCTAAGCAATATGATACAATTACTATAGTAGTGCCCGTATAATAGCCACGAATTTTTAATAGTAGTAACGCAAAGAAATGATAAAATTCCATCTACTGTCCTAATTTATATTATTTACAAAGCTACTACTGCTCAAGTTGTCACAACATAATATGAATTGCCATACTCACCTGGCTATGAAATTTAATTAAAAAGATTCTCGTCGTAAAAACAAAGTACCATATCATGTAACTGTCGTATTTACTCGCTATAGTCGCTATATAGTACTACATAGGACATAGCATAAAGTTGGATTCGTGAGTGGATAGATTTATTTTAATACTAGAGCAGCAGTGTCATACATGGATGATAAAGTAATTAAGACTAAGTAGTTCCCCACTACAAATGCACTTACTGATTCCTTCATTTTAGAGTAAAGTAAAAATTTTCCAAGCCATAGCAGCAGCGGCCTGGAGTAAAGTAAAGTTTTCTTTTGTGATGGAACATGGTCTTATAACGACTCATTCAAAAGAATCAAAGCTTTCCCATACGCTATAATTCACATGACGTACATAATGTGAGCTTAGGAAGAAAGCAAACTAAAGTATAATTACATACCCACATTCTACGTCGAAGGAGGCTTCAAAGGAATTGTCTATTGTGAGCGTGTAGAGGAGGGAGCGTGAAGGACTGATGAAGGAGACGTTGCATATAGATAGCTACTTTCACTTAGTTTATCTGTAGGTGAGCATTCCAACAACGTTTGCTCCAGTTTGGCTCTGCTGCTTCTGCTCCTGGTTTCTAATCAGTATAAATGACAAGCTGCTCAAATACCTGATACTTCGACGTTTGGTTACTTTGACCCTGTTTCATATGGTTGTTGTTTATTCGTTGGAGCGGTGAAACGGTATATTTAACACGAGCCTATAACATATTCATAAACTTGAGGAGCTCAAACCACAAGTTAGATGAAGGAATGTCTCTGAAGTTTGAATGGCATAATAGTAGATAGATAGCGAGGTGCGGAATACAGGGAAGTGCGCAGTGCGTGGAAACATCTGTTGAGGAGGACGACCCGGGGACAGTTTTTGCTAAGGCATAAAATATAGTGTTAATATTAGAT
>JAQFZE010002735.1:0-13921 GCA_034695245.1 Dicyrtomina saundersi | reverse complement strand
TAAATAAAGATGGTTGGATTACACCTAAAGAATTCCGAGAGAAGATGGAACAGTTTAAGAACTACACCGTGTAAGAATATTACGTATTTTAATAAAAATCGATATTCTGAATTTACTCCGTAAATGTAAGATGATGGGCGCAAGCATTTGACGATGCTAATAATAAATTGTTTGCTGGAAATTCAAATTATTGATAGCGAGGAGATCAACTTTCTTCTTATGTGTTGCGATACGAATCACGATGGAAAGATCGACTACATCGAGTTCACCGAACGATTTCATAATCCAGCTAAAGATATCGGTTTCAATTTGGCCGTCTTACTTACAAACCTTTCCGAGCATATGCCTAATGAACCAAGGTATGTCCGTACTTTAACAGTTAAATCTCAGTTTTACATCACAATTATAAGCGAGAAACAACAATATAAGATTAACACATTACTTAATAAACTAGTAGTTGTAATACATCTATAGCTATAAAATTCGTTTACAGTATTTGTTAATGTTTGTAAGTTTTATTAAAATTTTGCAGGTTGGCCAGATTCCTTGAGACAGCTGGTAGCGTTCTGAACTATTTTGAGGCATTCCTTGGAAGAATTGAAATTATGGGCGGAGCTCATCGAATCGAAAGAGTTTATTTTGAAATTAAGGAATCAAATATTGAGCAATGGGAGAAGCCTCAAATTAAAGTACTCATGCATTTTTGCCATTCTCGTATATATTTTTAATTAATTTTTAAAAACATTTTCCAGTATTGAAATTTTTTTAAATAATTATTAATTATTATAATAATGGGTTTTTTTAATTCGAGAATGTTAATACAATTGGAATTGTCTGTATAGGATGAATTCATTTATTCACAGTTTTTGCGATCTAATTAAATATATTTTTGTCTCTGTACAAAGGAATCCAAGCGTGCTTTCTTCTATTCAATCGTTACGGAGGGAGGTGATAAGGAAAAACTGGAAGCTTTCGTCAACTTCTGTGAGGATGCTATTTTTGAAATGCAGCATGCCAGCGCTCTCATGGCCACTGAAGATTCCAGTGGTGGAGGTAAAGCAAGGGAGGCTGCGTATAAATTACCCACTGATGAGGATGAAGAAAAGTATGTGCACAAATTATATTTACTTAAAAAAAATAGAAATATCTAAAATTGATTGTACAGCATTTCCCCCCGGTTTTTCCGCGAAAAGTTTCTCTTTAACTCTTTACACATGTTCTGCCTCCCCCTCCCACTCCTTTGTACAAGTGTTCCTTTGTACCTAGCAGTTTAAAGCCATGATTCATTCTATATTTCTATGTTAATAAAATAAGACGCAAAAAAAAGAATATAAAAAGACCGGTGGAAAATGCCCGTGCACCCTAAAAACAATACATTTCCTAGTCCTAAATATACCTTAATATATTTTTAATTATTTAGTAGCAAACGATTAAGAATGTAATTTTACCGTTCTTAATAACATTTATCGCAAAATTTACTTAGAAATTCACTTAGAAAAAAGCACACACCAAAAGTATGCATATTTTTAATATATATTGCTCACCGCACATTCCCAGTAGCCAACTTGCCAATGCTGACAACTAAATACAAGAACTGGTTGTTTCGTTTGTTATTGTTGATCTTTTTTTAAGCCCAAAAGGACAAAAATCCTGTGGAATTTAATCTTGTCAGGGCAAGATTTGTTGTGAATTTTGAAGTTATTATTATAGTCCGAGTAAAAAGCAATAAAATGCTTTGTTTTGTAATTATTGTTAAGTAGTGTGTTATTGATTTTAGTATTTTGTTAGACATCATTTTTTTAGTCTAGTACTCATGTAGGTACTTATATTATTTAGTTTATTTTGGTTAATTTAGTAATTTTAGTTTAAATATTCTGTCTGATACTCTGATATTGATGAATTGTTGTTTGGGGGTTTGGGTTTGTTTTCTTTTCACATAGACCTAACTTAACATGGGCCGAGAGGTAAGAACAAAAACAAATGAGTTCAAAATACAAGTAAAATCTAATCGTTGTTTTCTGCATTGCGCATTAGATTAGTTTTAGTTGTCTCTTTTTCTTAGAGCTTCAGTTTCTTCATCTGCAATCTTCTAAATGTTAGTATATGGTATCTATCGTAATCGTATCCTGCCGTAAACCACTTAAAAGTTTTTACAATATCATTAGATATAATAATACTCTTCTCGGGCCCTCCTGTCAGTAATAAATTTTAAAATAATATATGACAAATATTAATGTTAACAACCAATCTATATTTATATCTACATGCTGCAAAGAAAACGCTGCTTATCAGCTTTGTGTTTCTACTTACAATTTTGCAAATTTTATCCCATTATTCTCATGTACCTTCTTTACCGCTATACGCTTGCCCAACAATGAGATATTTTGAGTTGTTGATTCCTGGTTTATAATTATTATAATCCTCAATTGCTCAAAATGTCTACTGTTGTCCGTCGTTTTTAACAAACAAACTTTCGCTTGAATTAAAATGTAATCACAATCATAATATAAGTAATTACAAATGTAATTTATTGCATTGCACGCTGGAGCTATAACTTATAGCATATATATTTATTCATTCTTAAACTAAACATTAAATGTGGATGGAACTAAGGAAATGAATGGTGACAGTTAATAATATTGTATAATTGAAATGTGATTGTATAGGGGAACCCTTGTCAAACAGTCGCTCACCTCCTTTAAGGATAACGTTCGCTACTTCCTGTCTGCCATATCCCCGTCGAACATCAAACGAAAGATTCGGGAAATACAACAAATGTCTGTGGCAGAAATATTCATGGGATTCCTTAAACTTATATTCTACTCGTTCTACTACAGTGGACTTTCCGTTGGAGGCTGCTTAAAATATTTTGGTACTGCTTTACTTAATTTAATGAGAGGTCCACCGCCTGAGGAAGAGAAAGAGGAAGCTGTTTCAGAAGACTATAGTTTAGCACCGCTCAAAGTAATTTCAAATATTATAATGTTACTATTCTGCAATCATACTTTAAAGTAGAAGGAAATGTACTGAAATATTAAATAATCCCACAGCACATTGAATAAATTGAACACACTTTTGTGATTTGCTGTGTTCATATTAGGTTCCTGCATTACCAGCCTCGACAGGACCACCGGAAGAGATTTCGCCGGAGAGTGGACAGTTGCAATTGTATGGGGCTGAAGGAAGTACAGACGAAGGGTGTGCATATATACATTTTAAAACAACTGAAGCAATAATTAAGTATTCATCGTGTAAATAGACTGAAATATCTGCAAGCGTTGCAAACAAAAATATTAAATTTGAACTTGTGAATTCAGAGCTGCTGTCGCCACCGAAGGTGCTCCAGGGTCACCCCAAGCAAGTGGAGCTGAAGGATCTTCTGGTGAAGCTAGTGGCGAGGATGGTGAGGCTGGAGGTTTGGTTGTTGCTCGAAAATCAGAAGCACCCGAAGGCACTGCCGCTCCATCCGCTGAGAAGCCAAGTCAAGCTTTGGCTGTCCAGTCCGATGTTGCCGCTCAACAACAAGCTGTTATGGCTGCGCTCTCTAAGGCAAAAGCGGAAGAAGCTGCAGAAGAGGTTCCTGCTGTGTCTCAAGTAAGTGAAATGAGTCGTAATATAATTAAAATTAATTAATGTTGTTAGGTACCTAAGTAGGTACATAACTGTATCAAAGGGGGCACACGATTTTCTTTGTTCGAAACATATTTAACTACAAATTTATTTCGAGGTTTTGAAAAAAATTACAAATTGCTACACATTCTTTAAAATGTGAAAATTACCTATAGGTACCTGCACAGGGTACATGGTACCTTGTGCATTTTAAAAGAATATGGACAGATCTATCTGTATGTATATTGTGTATCTTTAGTCCCCTATCTGGTGTTTGTCTTTTTAAATTTTGAAACCTTCCCGATTCATTTTAAACAACGGCCCTAATTTTAAAAATGTTTATGTAATTTCAGATCAACTTCGGAGACTACGCAGCTCGTGTTGTCAGTTTTCTGGCGAGAAACTTTTACAATCTCAAGTACGTGGCACTGGTCCTTGCTTTCTGTATCAATTTCATGCTTCTCTTCTTCAAGGCAACAGCACTGGCGGAAGGTTTGGATGGTGATGATGATGACGGCTCTGGGATGGAGGGAAGTGGCGGTATTCTTGATGATGATGGTGGCTCTGGAAGTGGGAATGGATCCCTCATTGAAGACGAAGAAGAAGAAGATGCACTGGAATTTGTTCACATGGATGAGAAATATTTTTATATGGCCCATGCTATACGAATTCTGTCTATAATCCATTCTCTCGTTTCTCTGGCTATGCTCATCGCTTACTATCATCTCAAAGTACCCTTGGCTATTTTCAAACGGGAGAAGGAAATTGCTAGAAGATTGGAGTTTGACGGTCTTTACATTGCAGAACAACCAGAAGATGATGATTTAAAATCCCATTGGGATAAACTTGTCATTTCTGCTAAGTATGTCTTATAAGAATTATTAATATTTCTAGTGCACATAATATTTTAATTCAAATTATTTACATATACAATAAATTGGAAACTAATTAGACATTAGAATGGAATTCTGCTTCTGTTTCTAGGTATGTGTTTACTTAAATTTATGATTATGAATTACTTAGGTGCTTCCCTGTAAACTATTGGGATAAATTTATTAAGAAGAAAGTTCGACAAAAGTACAGTGAGACCTATGATTTCGATGCGATCAGTAATTTACTTGGAATGGAAAAAACATCGTTTAATGTTCAAGAAGAATCGTCTGAAGGAGGAATTGTCAATTTGTAATTTTATATTTTTCTAGCTTCCACAGTGTCTAACTATATATATAAAAACTTAAATGTTACTATTACATAGGTATTTCAACAACTACTTATAGTATGTAGTGTGTGTGCCTAATTTATATGTATTTAATTGTCGGAATTTTACTAATTTAGCATTACAGGAATTGATTGGCGTTACCAGGTTTGGAAAGCTGGTGTCACCATAACTGACAATGTAAGGTTTCATTCTCTAATATCTATTAAAACATTTTTTAAAGTGTTCTCTTTCATTTTGTATTTGTAAGGGGATTGTTTAATCATAAGAACCCTTTTTTTATAGGCTTTCTTGTACAGTTTATGGTACTTTGTTTTCTCGATTCTTGGAAATTTCAACTTTTTCTTCTTCGCGGCTCACTTGCTGGATATTGCTGTGGCTGTGCCAGCCTTAAAAACCATTTTACAATCCGTAACTCACAATGGAAAGCAGTTGATGCTGACGGTGATGTTGTTGACAATCATTGTGTATATTTACACGGTCGTTGCCTTTAATTTCTTCCGCAAATTTTACGTTCAAGAAGAAGACGATCAAGTTGATCAGAAGTGTCATGATATGTTAACCGTGAGAAATAGCATTATTATACTCTTATACTCTTCTTTCTTCAGTGCTTAAAACAATATAAATACTAGTAGGTACATGTGGGTAGGTAAACTGGTAGAAATTAAACGTAATATATAGACTTGTAATCCCTAAATCAACTTGTTCTGTTTAGCCGGGGGTTAAGTGTTAAAGTTGCGTATTAATTAAATGCTCATAAAAATAATAAATGATTGTGTTTGTCATTTTAGTGCTTCGTGTTCCATCTGTACAAGGGAGTAAGAGCTGGTGGTGGTATTGGTGATGAAATTGAATCACCTGATGGAGATCCATTTGAAGTTTATCGAATTATCTTTGACATCACTTTCTTCTTCTTTGTCATCGTTATTCTCTTGGCTATTATTCAAGGTTCCGTTTTATTTCATTACTATTTCGAGTGACAGACTAATATTAATTTGTAATTGGTTGTGTCTTTATTCTTCTCTTCATTACTTCCCCTACAGGTTTGATCATTGATGCTTTCGGAGAGTTGAGAGATCAATTAAATAGCGTGAGCGAAACGCTTGAGTCTGAATGTTTCATTTGTGGCATCGGCAAAGATTATTTTGAAATCGTTCCGCATGGCTTTGACACCCACGTCTTGAAGGAACACAATCTTGCTAATTACATGTAAGTACAGTAAAAATATGCAGACAGATTTAATTCTATTTATCTGGTATTTAATTTATTTGTAATTTCAAAATTTATAAGCGGCATAGCAATTTTTGCATGTTTAAACTATATTTTGCACGATATTGTAGGTTCTTCCTCATGCACTTGATTAATAAACCGGACACGGAGTACACGGGTCAGGAAACATACGTTTGGAATATGTACCAGCAGCGATGCTGGGACTTCTTCCCTGTGGGTGAATGTTTCCGAAAGCAGTATGAAAACGAGTTAAGTGGCAAAGAAGGATAATGAAGAAACAGCGTGAAGTAACACTGACATTTGCCACTTAATGCACAATTGCCTGCAAAATATATTCGTTTCAGTTCAATTTGATTTTGAGTAATAATTAATTCGTTCATAATTTAATAAGATTAAAAAGACGGTGTTCATTAGATAGAAAAAAAATAACTGTTTGCGTGTATGGCTATCACAAGAATAGTAGTGAGTAAAATTTATGTAGAATAGAAACATTATAATAGAAATTAAATTAATGATTGTTATGATTATGAACGTACCTATACGCCTACGAATTATTAGAGGCCAAATTATTTAAAAGTGTTAATTGTAACTCAAATATAATACTGCCTGAATACCTGCTATTATCCCGTCCACTAAATAACCGTAAATATTCTATACAATATACCCTTGAATAACTTTTCTGAAAATTATCTATGGGTATTTCCTAAGTAGATGGGGACGAAGATGAAATAATTATAAGTGTTCAACAAGTCGTTATCGTTAGTATCCTAATCCTACCAAGCTTACGTAATTAGTGAATTATGTTACGAAAGAATTTATTCGAAATTTTAATTTACAAAACAACGAATATATAATAATATAACGCTATAATGTATATATAACTAATTTATGTTATGATTACTTAATGATTGGTTAAGACTCAGTCAACAAAACGACAAACCAGTAATATTAGCTAGTGTATATCTATATTATTATATGAAGGTGTACCGCCGGCCTATTATTTACTCATATAACCTACTTACATTGAATGTTTATGAATAATTTTATTATGATAATTAGTAGAATTGTACCAAAGAGTGAACCATTTTTGAACCTTAAGATCTGAAAAAAATCAGTGACTGTAAAGTGTTACGTGTTATAAATATTGTGTAAGATTAATTTATCGGCTGTACAAGTTCATTTTAGAATCAGTTCAAATGCCATGATAAAAGCAATATTATAAATTAAGTATAATGTGTTAACAAATGCTTTATAGTGGTACCTATTATATACCACCCCATCTGTAAATCTGTACAGTGTAATTAATAATAACATATTAAATAAGTTAGTAGTTTAAATTATCTAATGCAATCAACAAAATATACTTAAGTAATACTTGCAAACGCTGTTTGTCAGTTGCCCTTGTTCTTATTTACCATGTACATACATACCATGGATTCGTCTACCGTTTCAAATAAATTAATTACTTTTAGATCAAAACGTAACGATTGGATTCGTGAAGACTATTAAGTTGACCGTCAAAGTGAACGTCAATCCAGAAGTCAAGACCCCGATGATTCAACGGATACTTGTCTAGTCTTAATGTTCCATTTATGATTTCCCCCTATTGCACAAACGGAAGTACAGAACATTTAAAAGTTGTCTCATAAATTATTACGACAACAACAATTTATTGCTTAAAGAAGCCGAATTTTGATTTACGAGAAGCTTACCTTTCGAAGGTGGGCACTTTTCTTTAAATAGAAGACTGTCTGATGCCAGTGTGTTGGCAGAGATTCAGGTGAAGTTGAAAATCCTGTTTTTTTCAAGCATGCAGAAAAATTGACAGTAAAAAATCCAACCAGAGCATCAACCGTTTGATTCACACGAGCTTCAAGACTGAATGGTACACTGAAGCAGAGCTCCTCCTTGTAGACCGTTTTTAAATCAAATTCCAACAGTTCATAGTGGTTTGTCATTACCTGGCCAATCATAAAAACAATGATTTCAACCTCCATGAGTAATTTAGGTGAGTACTGGAAATACTTAAAGAAGCACAACATGTCGCGATACACCATTTTAAAAGTCTGATGACGAATGGCGAGTATATCGAAAATGCCTCACAAAAGGGAATTATAACTATTCACAGAATCTCAATTGTCGACTATTTGTTTCGGGGTTTACAAAACCCTTTTTGAGAATTCCTCAAAAAATTCGGAACTTTAACTTCCACAGTCACTTAGATTCGAAATACTAATTGTTTTTTCATGAGAGTCTCAACTTTTTATCAATTATATTTCAATTTTCAGGACAGCTAATCAATATTACTAGACCTACAGGGTATAATATTATCCTGTCTAGCCAACGAAGTCCCTACTACCCTCCAGTTATGGCTATGTTATACCTATATTTATTTAACTCTACTTTCCAGACACAAATAAAAATCTTACTTGATCAGCATTAACAATGCAGACATGGCCTTGATACAGAAAATTATCCGCTACTCTGGTCAGGTTAACGTCTTCGAAATTCTTTAGCCAGGCTATTTTACTTTTTCTCCTCTCTTTATCATGGATAGCGGCTATCCATAGTGAGACTTTGTCCGGAAATAACAATCCATTGAATTTAAGCCATTTATCCCTCGCGTACAGAACCGTCTCAAGCATTGATTCCAGGAGAAGGCAGTAGCCCATCCATTCAGAAATTATGATGTCTACCTTTTCGATGCCAGCTGGCAAGTCCGTGTCTTCAATTTTCCCTGTCCAAGAATCAAACTTCATGTATAATTTATAATTTAACGAAATTACGACAAATAAGAATCGAGCTAAAATGAAAACGCACTACACTAGAACATTAATACCTTGAATTATCGTAACAATGGAACCCAAATTATTATCCTGAACAATCTGACTCTGTAAAACATAAACAATTAATAACAATAATAATGCGGTTATAGTGAAAAACGTTAAGTACTGAGAATATGAAGAACTGACCGCATATTTTGCGATATCCGACATGTCAATCCCGATAACCTTTGCTGCTCCAGCCTTGGCTGCAAACATGGATAAAATCCCCGTTCCACAACCGACGTCTAGTACAATCTTTCCCTGTTTCAAAGTTTAAAAACCTTGACATCTTAAAATTCATAAAATAAAAGTAACATGCTCATGATGCTCATTCGGAGTTTAAACGAACTTACTTTAAATAAATGTTTATTGTTGCAGATTGCATCACGGTAAGTGAGCGTTCTCACACGATCTTTCAGCATCGTTTCATGGATTTGATGATGTGCATACGAGTCGAAGTAGTAGTCATCAGTCCAGTCAGCGGTTTTTGCCCTCTTCACATTTAATGCATCTTCTGTGTCATTACACAGGCCTGTCCCGCTCATGATGTCAACAATGCGAGTGCCAATGAATCGAAGTATTCCCTAATTAACAAATTAACCAAGCAGCAACAAATTATAATAAAAACTTAGTATAAAAATATCGCGTATAATTATTCACCAGTCACAGTCAGTGGACAAGGTCTAAACCCCCTGAGGACGTCTATTTAAACCCCTGCTAAAGGTTCTAATTATCTCCCCGTGGACGTACATATAAATCCTGGGGGAATTATATTCACATCCATGGAGTGCATTACTGTTGTAATTTGTCGACACAGAACTATAGTTCATTTGTGATAGTGCTTTCACGACCAGTGACCAGTGATTTTTTGAAATAGTTAAAAAAAATTTAAAATTCAATTAGTCACAGGTTTTATCTACGATTTTAAAGTTCCATCTACAAAAGAAAGAAAATTGTTTTCTCACTCGAAATTCATAAAACTTGCGCTCCGTGAGCCGGATTCCTGATTGGTGCAGCGATTTGAACCGGCGCAGACTTGATGAGGGATGTTGATTTATTTACCACGGATGTTAATTTACTTCCCTGCATTCACACGCGACTTTGTCGATAAATAAATGGCTATTTATCGATCCATAATAAACTGGTAATTGTATGTGAAACCGCAACTGAGGTCAATCTAGGTGATACAGTTAATAGTTAATACGCGCGCACTATTTCAGCAGTTAGTTCCCACACAATAATCACTAATCAGATACTCATGATGTTGTTCGAGGCAGGAATTTCGTATTTGTTGCTTGCAAATCTAAAAGTACTGCTGACTGCTACTTACACCATCAACCATACGTTAATCGAGAAGTGAAGGATTTAATTATAAGGCAAGACAGAACCATATGATAGTTATTCTCGTTATTCTTTCAAATTCGAAACGCATATTGGACTTCCATACTGTAACTGACTGACTGACTGTGCTGTGACTGACTTCCAATAAGGACTTCCAACTATAACCGTTTAAAAGTTTTCACTGCTAAATTGCAAATTTTCGAAAACCATTTGGTTGTCTAACGCAATTGACTAATGCCGCGTTCTGGTTAGTGCCGTAATATTGTAAAACTATTGTAAGATAAATATTGTATTGTATTGTAAATTAATATTGTATTGTAAGTTGTTATTGTAAATTACAATACAATTACAATATACAATTACAATTCATACTTTTGGAACCTTAATTAGACCCCTAATTAGGATTAAATTACTGACTTGATATTTACCAAGATAACTATCATGTAGATACACGATTTTAGCGTAAAACAAAGGCTCAGAACACACTGCAGAAAATAAATTTGATATATTGTATTTTATTGTAATTGTAAATGTAATTTTCTAAAAATGCAATTACAATAATTACAATTTACAATATTACGGCACTAGTTCTGGTAACACTTGCATCCAAAACTAAAGCAAATATCTACATCGGATTTTAATAAGTTGGTTTAAGTTGTATTGATGTGATGTATTTTGAATTTGAATTTTAAAAATTAGTATATTTTAATTTTAGAATTTAGAAAAAGGTAAACAAATATGCCTTTTAAACTTGCGCGGGCAATCGTGACCAAACCACTCAGAGCTAGTGTTGCATTCTGTGCACAATTTAACACTACTAAATCGTGTTGCTTTTGCTCGTGTGCAATAAACCCGGAAAGCAACAGTAAATCAATTTAAACTCATTTGCGCTCAAAGCAGTTTCCGAGAAATTCACGTTGAGCAATGTAGAATCAAAGTCAGCCGGAAAATTATCCACCTTTCGTGTTACCTTAAACTTCTGAAACGTCTCTTGTAGTTAACTTAAGGCGGTCAGCACGGAAGGATAAAGGGAAGGCCCACTGTAATGATTCTGCATTGCAATCAAACTCCCATGCGAGGACGTTTCTCCAGCTTCGCCTGATACATAGAAGAAATCATTGCGTACGCTGGCGCTGTCTGTAGTCATGTGCAAGCAACAGCTCCTCAGCATTACATTTGTATAGGGACTTGGCACACCAGCGCCTCTTCAGCTGTGGGGCGGAACTGCTTGCAACAACTCATCAGCATTTCCTAACATGCAAGCAGAGGGTTTGTTGCACACTCATTTAGATGTCGCAGTTCTCCGCTCGTAGGCACTTTTCTGAGGCAAGTAGGGGTTCCCTTTATACTTCCGTGGCGGTCAGTCAATCATTTTGTACGGCTGCTACAGGGTTGAACATGCATGGTGCCACCCAAGTTGAGGGTGGATTAGTTGAAAAAAAAATGACAGCCCATGGCGAAGATAGCCATTTACGTTATCCTTCAGAAGGTGACGCAGGTGGTGGGTGCGTCCAAAAATATGGTAAAGTTGGGTGGCGCCATTGGTGTGTGGCCCCTAAATAAGGGCAACCAAGTTTCTTCACTTTCTTATGTTTTAGGCATAGCCCACAGTTACCTTCAGTACACAAAATGGTGAAGTTTGCTTGGGGGTTTCAAAATATCACGAAATTAACTACCAGAATCTAATTATGTTTTGGTTCCAAACGTAATGTCTAAATCGTTTTTAAAAACTTTTCAAAACGTCGTTTTAATGAAATTCCTCTAAAAAGTGTTGTATAGGCTAGAAGTAAAAAAAGCTGCTAAAAAGATGAGTAATAAATAAGAGTTTATAAGCAGACAAAAGTACTTGCACCCACATGGCCAGGCTTATAAATTGGTATCAGTGATGAGCTTGAGCTTTATATTAGCGGAGAAATGATTTCTGATTAAAGAATAATTAGGCTTTAATTATGTAATAGCAGAATCTATTTTTGTTAAAGTGCAGCGTGATATTACAACAGTTTTTGAAGGTTTAAAAAAACAGGACTTTTTCTCGAAAACACGTCATAAAATTTGTTGTATGATGGTGAAAAAAAATAACTGATTTTAATTTTTTGAAGTCCTTGAAGGATGGGATATCACTCGTCAAAATCCGTCAAGTTTTTAAAAATCGTACTAAATTCCTTGTTTTTACATTAATGATTCGACATTATGAGTGAGCGTGTACTTCCATGCTTACAACAATGACACAAATGCATGCTTTCGCGTATAAACGAACAGTACATCAACCATACTAAAATCTTTACTGCTATAAAGATGCCGTAGCATTCTAATTATACAGTTACAAACGTATATTTCAATGTATTATGATTATTTAATAATAATAATAATTTATTCATTGGGTCGATTTATTAACCGAAGTTCATACAACCAGACTACTGTTGTAATTTGTTCACAAACAATCTAGAAGATTGATATTCCGAGGCTCGAGATTGTGCACAATCTCGATTGTTAACAATGTAATATAACAGCAACAGATTGTGTTTGTTAAAGATTGTGATTGTGCACAATTCGATGAAAAAAGTTATTAAAGTACGAAAACCTGTATTATGAACTTCAGATTTTGAATTTTGTGCAGTACTATAGTTCAGCTATAAGATATGGATGGCGTTAAGGGGGCGTGCACAAATGGCGCCACCTCTTTTGGTCAACCCACTCTAGTCGCCTGTATTGAGCATAAGGAAAATAATTACTTTTAAGACCCACCTTCTTACACTAAGGGTGGCGCCATTTACGAATATTTCCTTAGCTCGCAATGCATGAATGATGAATAATGCAGTACTACAAGCATAACATAAATTCATTTTCTAAATAAATCGCGATTATGTTATTTGTGAAATAGTTTTATTTCACATGAAGGCATACATTAGTACAACATAAGTTGTAATTTTTCAATGCAACCACTAAATAGCTTAAAGTAAATCGAAGACAAAAATGTATCAAATTCGTTTATGTAAGAAGTTAATGCATTTTAGGTTGTAAGGGATCGTCCATAAATGCCGTCACGGGCAGGGTAATTTGGTTAACCCGCATTCTGATGGCATCCTAAGTTTTAGAATTCCGTTTATGCAGTTGATAACCTGATGACAGAAGGGTCCTTGTCCTTGAATTGTAAGTATTTCGATGAAGTAATTCATCAACGGCCCATAAATAACAACTATTTTATTGAAATTATAAAAGAAAGCAGCAATAAATACGAAGATTAAAAAAACACAGCCAATAAGCATATTGGGCATATAACTTATGCCCTAACGGATTTTATCAATTTCAAGTAAACAATTTTATCTTTATTACTAAATTAATCCTGAGGTGGAATGTAGCGTCTGCTCGAAAAAACATTAATCATACCAGTTAATACAATTTGAAAGAAAACGAAGCACCAAAATAGAATAATCGGAAGTTGCAGTATAATTATATGTCAGTATACATACTGACAGTATCGGATGACCTAATTGAGATAAAATTAATAAAATAATAAAAATACGAGCGATGCAGCCGATATGATTCCAGTTTAACTTAAAATTTAGCCATTCACTTGAATAATGACTATTACAGACACGGCAGAATTTTATTTTGTAATTAAAATATTATTTGATTCGAATACAATTTGAAAGTACGAGAATGCACGAGATCGGATAAGAATAAAGGTTTGCCTAAGGAG